>JARFXV010000186.1:2057500-2326704 GCA_031761425.1 Cosmopolites sordidus
CAATGTTTGATCCATCGTTGACTGTCCTTCCACACTTCACAAGTTTGCATCCACACATTTGATATATATTTGGCGCATCATCAGTTACAAGAAACTAAGTTAACGTCAACATTATTAAAAGCACACTGATAAAACAAAACAAAAACTCGACTTGTCTCGACGCGTTAAAAAAATAGCATACACTGTGACCAATGTGTGGATAAGGACTTGGCATATGTACCAGCATGCACCAGTTGCTTTGATGTGGGAAACAAAACCGACAACGCAAACGCCAACCTTCGCCAGCGCCTTGACAAACACCAAGTTTACCTTCGACACATTGGGCAAGTGACGCTTGCCATGTATAGTATGACCCATATGTAACGCCGGCCTAACACTATTTGCACTACAAGTCCCAACCAGGACAGCTACGCATTTACCGAATATATATTTTTAACCTGAAGTGAATCATACAACAAAGAAAAGTAAAAATATCGATAAACAATTTTTTGTATAAAAAAACCATGACTAATGTGACTATTTTTATATTTTAAATAATCCGAAAGTAATATTTAGCGACTGTAAATGTTGTATACAGGGTACTGTAAAATTTATGTCCCTGCAATGCAATTGCAAAATAGGATTTTTGTTAATATACATATTTATAAGGCTTCCGCCGTCGGTAATATTAGAATGCGTTTTACATTTATAAAATCTCGACGTTTCGGCCTCCACTTTGAAGCCATTTTCAAGAGAATCTAGTTCTTTACTACTAGGCCTTCCTTTGGCTTCTTCCCAGAGTTCACAACTAGAAAAAAACGTGTACGGCGCGACCTCTGTATTAATAGGTGAGGTTGTAGGTGGGGCGGTGGGGGTAAGACCTCCACCTCCCGTCCCGGAGAGGGTAGTCAAACGTTCATCTCCCATCTCACCCCTTCCCCTAGCCCTAAACTGAGCGCCTTACCTATTAATACAGAGGTGACACTAGATTCTCTTGAAAATGGCATCAAAGTGGAAGCCGAAACATCGAGATTTTATAGATCTAAAACGCTGTTCTACCCGAGAACATAGTAATTCTAATATATTATTAATATTCACGTATGGGCCCTGGTGGACCACGCGAAGTACAATTAGAGGCGTTTGTTGTTGTTAGCCTTCCTTTGCGCCCATACTAATGTCATTCTTTCGCTATGAGCTTTTTTCCTTTCGTCAGACCAAGTTGTTCCAGTCTTCCTACATTTTTCTCTCTGGTCAACCTTCCAAACGTTAACCTTGTGTCTGAAACAGCCTCTATCCTGGATATCACTTTGTGTAATATTTGCTGATCTTAGGTCCTCTTTAATTGCCGCAATCCATTTACTTATTTCTACTTTAGCTCTACTCCTATTATCATAAAATTCGACTATTTGTCTAGTTAGCCTACTCGGATTCATCCGTTTGATGTGTCCGTAAAACTTAAGTCTTCTTTTTCTCATATCGCTATGTATATCTGTGTATTGTTTGATTTCTTGGTTTCCTTGAAGTCGGTATGTTGTGGTATTTATTTGTTTGGGGCCTAGGATTTTTCTTATGATTTTTTTTCCTTCTTTTCAATGTCCTCGATGTCCCTCTTTCTATTCAAAATGAGCGTTTCTGCAGCATATAGACATTCTGGCTTAATAACCGTGTTGTAATGTCTCAGTTTTGTTTTTTTAGATAGGCATTTTTGTTGTAAATATTTTGTTTACAAGTTTCCATTTTTTGACATCTACCCTTATTGGCCGCTTTTTCCAACCTATTTTCCCTGATTATTTTACGCAAATATTTGAATTGAGAGACTCGTGTGATGTTACCATATTTTGTTTTTAGAAATGGTGTTCTTAGTCTGTTGCAGGTCATGTATTGTGTCTTTTCAACGGAAATTTGGAGTCCTACCTTTTCTGCTGTTTCTTTTAGGATTTCAATCTGTTTCTGTGCCGTTAATACATCTTGAGCTAAAATTGCTAGACCATCAGCAAATGCCAGACAATCAATTTTGATGTTGGTTCTCCCCAGTTTAATGGGCTGGTTAATATTCAGTGCCGACTCTACTTTCTCCGACTTTCACGCCACTCCTGTATTACTTTTTCTAGAACACAGTTAAATAAGAGTGGCGAGAGTCCATCCCCTTGTCCCACACCAGTTTTAATTTTGAAGGACTCTGAGATGTCACCCATGAATTTAACTTTTGACCTTGTTTTAGATAACGTTGCTTTAATAATTGCCAGCATTTTCAGATCTAGTCCTTGTTCTTTCAAGATTCGGAATAAAGATTCGCGGTCAATAGAATCATATGCTTTTTTGAAATCCACAAATGTACAGACGAGATTTTTATTGTACAGTTTTTGATGTCTTAGAATCAACTTTAGATTCAGGATCTGTTCAGGGCAGGATCTGCCCGGTCGAAAACCTGCTTGATATTCACCAATGCTCTGTCTAGTAGACATTGAGAAAGAATCTTGTAACAAACTGGAAGAAGAGATATTCCTCTATAGTTGTTTACATCCGTTCTATCTCCTTTCTTATGTAGTGGATGGATTAGAGCATCTTTCCAGTCTTCCGGAATCCGTTCGGTTCGCCAAATTTCTTGTAGAACTTTGGTTATTTCCTTGATTGTACCTGGACCAGCGGATTTCAAACGTTCAGCAGTGATTCCATCCTCACCAGAAGCTTTGTTATTTTTAAGCCGCTTGATTTGCCAAATTATTGCCTCTTCATTCGGTGGTTATGAATCTGGGTTTGCTTGTTTAGGGTTTAGTGTTGCTAATTTGTTGAAGGGCTCAGGACAGTTTAGTATTTGTTCAAAATATTTCGCAAGTTCTTTGCAATTGTCTTGGTTATTTAGAGCTAATTGTCCGTTTTCCTTTTGAAAGCATAGGCTCTGCGGGTGATAGCTTGTTAATTTAGTTTTAAAAAAGTAAAGTAAAGTGTTTGGGTTAGAGGCGCATCAGCAACTAGGCTATTTAGCGACTGGACCTACAGCTTAACGTGGGTTCCGAACCACGGTCATCAGCTTCCAACAAACCCAGGCCAGCACCCCCCTCGGGCTATAAACCCTTGGTTATGTGCCTACCCATAAGTCTATCAGGAAACCTACGGACTGGCGAGTGACCAACGTAGAACACTTCTCAGAAGGCATCCGGCCTTACCCAGCCTTTAACTGGCGTGACTGAGGGGTAATTCGTAGTCGGATTTTACACTCTTGCCTAGAAACAATCACAAACATTTAGGAAAGATAAACGGCCAGAAGAAAGAAAAATAACCATCCGAGCGCTGGAATCGAACCAGCTACCGCTCCAGCGCGGATTCGGCAAAGCAGACGCTCTTACCGCCGCACCAAGGCGACCGGCTTAGTTTTAAATGTTTTGTAAAAGTTTCGGGTGTTATTTTTTTGGAAATCTTTTTCTATTTCATTAAGTTGATTGTTTTCATATTTTCTTTTAGTTTGTCTAATTAGCTTCGATGTTTCTTTTCTTACTTCCAAAAAGATGTTATAGTTTATTGCTGTTTTTTGACGATTTCAATCTTTGAATGTTTTACTTCGGCTTAATACTAATTGCTCGCAAACTTCATCCCACCACGGATGTTTTCTACGTTTTTGTAAAGAGACTAACTTTAAGGCTGTTTTAATAATTTCTTGTTTTAATTCTTGCCAGTTCTGTGCAGGTTGTTTATCAAGTTCTTCTGTTAGGGCTGGTTTTATTTTCGTTGGGTCAAACTTTGGTATTAGCAGCCTCTTTTGAATAAGTTTTCGAGGTTTTAAGCTAAGTTTGATTCTAGTCAAGTAGTGATCCGTGTCTATATTTGCTCCTTTCCTGACTTGAACATTCAACATCTCTTTATGATTGGGGTACGAAATGGCAACATGGTCAATTTGAAATTCACCCATGTACGTGTTTGGGCACCTCCAGGTCTTTTGTTTTGTTATTTTCTTCTTAAAATGGGTTGACATTATTTTTAGATTAAACTGCGAACATAGTTCAACCAATCTTCTACCATTATGGTTAGTCGATTTGTGAGCGGGAAAACTGCCGACTGTTTTCCTGTACTTTTTTTCTTTCCCTAGTTGGGCGTTGAAATCACCCAATAGGATTTTTACATGGTTAGAGGGAATTTTAGAGATAGTCTTTTCCAGAATTTCCCAGGACTTATTTACTTTTTCAGGATTAGATTTATTTTCTTCGATAACTGGGAGGTGTGCAATGATTAATGTATAGTTTTTGTTAGCACACTTGAGGGATAGTGTCATAAGTCGATTATTTACTGGCTGGACATTTGTTATAGAACCAAGAATGTTTCTTGAGACAGCGAAAGCAACACTGAGATGTGGTCTATTTTTGAGTATTCTTTTGTCCGTTTTACTTTTAAAAAGTCTGTAGTTGCCGAATTCCAAGGTGTTATCATCTATCAATCTGGTTTCTTGCAAAGCTAAAATTTGGATTTTTTGCTGATTTAATATTCGCCCCAATTCGCGTAGTTTTCCTGGACGCAGGAGAGAATTGATATTTACCGTTCCAAAGAAAGTTTTTATTTTCGGTTTCAGACGTTGGCCAGAGGTCTCCGACTCCCTCTGAAAGATTTTGCGTTTAAGCCCGGACGCCCCAGAATCCGAAAGTCCGGTTGTACCAGCAAAGCTGGCAGAGGATTGTCTACCTCCTGGGGTAATTTTGTAATTACTAGAACGCTTCATCTTGTACTTTGAATTAAAGGTTTGAACCATGACGGTTCAGAGGTTAAGACTGGAGGGGTTAGTTCCAGAATTTAAATATCAGCCGCACCACTGGAGAACAGTGATTCTAATATATATATATATATATATATATATATATATATATATATATATATATATATATATATATATATATATATATATATTATGAATTAATGGATAGATTATTATTAAATAATTATTATTATTTTAAAAATGATATTCAATTTTAAAAGATTATTTTTTATCTGCCGCGAAGTGCAGATGCTATAAATAAACGAGAATATTAAAGACGATCTAAAAATTCCTAAACGGTAAAAAAACAGGAACCTCGCCGATGCCCTATACTTAGCATTCCGATAAAAAATCTCTTAGTGGTCTTGTAGATAAAAAAAATCTCCGAAAGATATCGAAGAGCTATTTATATTTTTCATGGTTTTAAAAATTTAGGTATAACGTCAGATCGGAAAGTAATTACGTTAATATTTCTTTTAGAAAAAATTTATGTATAAAAATTATATTTAATTATTATTTGTCTCCTCTTTACAACAGCCAAATTTAAAATATCACGAAAAAAGATCTGCTGTACACTCGTAAATATTTTTAAGTCTAGTGATTCACTCCAAAGGTTCTAATAAAAAAATTGATTTTTTTTGAGATTTAAAACTTTGATTTTTTTGGGACTGTATATTCGGACAGAGCTAACTAGCGCTGTGCATCAGTACCATGCAACTGGTCAATCAATATATCATATATCACGATGGATGTACGAAGAATTGCCACATTAAACCGTTTGCATTAAAAGAAGGATTTATATTTCGGCAAATTCTCGTCACCGGGCGTTTCAGCTGCGCATCGCGAAACTCGCCTCCGCTCGTTTCGCATTCAGTCTGTCGTAGGATCGACGCGCCGTTTGGCGTCTGGACGCATTCCGACGCCCCATATCGGTTTGGTTTTCGTAGGGTCGAATTCGATGCCCGCCAACTTGAAGAAAAGTTTTCGCGAACCGTCCGCGATCGTGAAGCTTGCGTCAACGATGTGTCGATTGTGACTGTGGGAAAAAGATTCACTCATTCTGCTCGATTGTTGAAAATGTTGATTTTAAGGACGGTGGTTTTGATTTGCGTTTTTCTATTTGAAGGTGAGTGGTTAAGGGTATCTTAGTTGATTTGAACTGATTAGTTCTAATGTAACATTTCTCGATCTGTTTCTAACTGAAAACACTTGGACTTATAATGATTTTGGGAAAATTCTGTTAATAACAAAATTATCCAGAGGCAATTCATAGTAGAAGCCTGTTTGGTTGATCAGTTTTTAAGTCTTCATAGGTCTTTGTCTGGTGTACATAGGTCAACTTCAACACTGTTGACAATTAAACTCAAATGGATTCACTAACAAACACCAAATCACTTTTTTGAACATCGCGACACGCGTTTCATTTACCATGACAGCATCATCACGATTTAATCTGGTGTTTGGTGGTGAATCTATTTGTGTTTTTTTCACACCAAATACAAGGATTGACCGATTCACAGTTTCCAATTTTTAACCAGGTAACCAGGAGATGAATTAATCTGAATTCGATGTGTTTATCGATATATATATATATATATATATATATATATATATATATATATATATATATATATATATATATATATATATATATATATATTCGGCATTTGTATATGTTTTACAGTTATTTTTGACAGGTTTGGATCTACATATAAATTTGATTCAATGTTTTTAGCGGCTTTAATCTTCGGGCTTGCTTTTATTCTTCCCAAAAAGAAGATTAGTCTATCATTTTTGTTATTTTGATATACCAAATTCCCCTCATTTTAAAGTTCTGACACTCATTGACTGTTCTGACACTACGCGAAGTACAGTTAGAGGCATTTATTGTTGTTAGCTTTCCTTTGCGCCCATACTGCTTTCATCCTTTCACTATGAGCTTTTTTCCCTTCGTCAGACCAAGTTGTTCCGGTCTTCCTACATTTTTCTCCTCTAATTGCAGCAATCCATTTAATTATTTCTACTTTAGCTCTACTCCTATTTTCATAAAATTCGACTATTTGTCTACTCGAATTCATCCGTTTTATGTGTCCGTAAAACTTAAGTCTTTTTTTTCTCATATCGCTATGTATATCTGTGTATTGTTTGATTTCTTGGTTTTCTCGACGTCGGTAGGTTGTGCTATTTATTTGTTTGGGGCCTAAGAAATTTCTTATAATGTTTCTTTCCTTCTTTTCAATGTCCTCGAGGTCTCTCTTTCTATCCAAATGAGCGTTTCTGCCTCATATAGACATTCTGGGTTAATAACTGTGTTGTAATGTCTCAGTTTTGTGTTTTTAGATATGCCTTTTTTATTGTAAATATCTTATGTAAGTTTCAATGCAGTTTCCATTTTTTGATATCTACCCTTATCGGCCGTTTTTTTCAACCCGTTTTCCATAATTATTTCACCCAAATATTTGAATTGAGAGACTCGTCTGATGTTACCATATTTTGTTTTTAGAAATGGTGTTCTTAGTCTGTTGCAGGTCAGGTATTGTGTCTTTTCAAAGGAAATTTGGAGTCCTACCTATTCCGCTGTTTCTTTTAGGACTTCAATCTGTTTTTGTGCCGTTAATATATCTTGAGCCCAAATTGCTAGATCATCAGCAAACGCCAGACAATCAATTTTGATGTTGGTTCTCCCCAGTTTAATGGGCTGGTCAATATTCAGGGCCGATTTTTTTTCACGCCACTTCCGTATTACTTTTTCTAAAACACAGTTAAATAAGAGTGGCGAGAGTCCATCTTCTTGTCTCACTCTAGTTTTAATTTCCCCCCATGAATTTAACTTTTGACCTTATGCTAGTTAATCTTGCTTTAATAATTGCTAGCGTTTTCAGATCTAGTCCTTGTTCTTTCAAGATTAGGAATAAAGATTCGCGGTCAATAGAATCATATGCTTTTTTGAAATCCACAAATGTACAGACGAGATTTTTATTGTACAGTTTTTGATGTCTTAGAATTAACTTCAAATTCAGGATCTGTTCAGGGCAAGATCTGTCCGGTCGAAAACCGGCTTAATATTTACCAATTTTAGGCTCTAACAGTCTCTGTGCTCTGTCTAGTAGATATTGAGATAGAATCTTGAAACAAATTGGGAGAAGAGATATCCCTCTGTTTCTTATGTAGTGGATGGATTAGAGAATCTTTCCAATCTTCCGGAATCCGTTCGGTTCGCTAAACTTCATGTAGAGTTTTGGTTATTTCTTTGATTGTACTTAGACCAGCGGATTTCAAAAGTTCAGCAGTGATTCCATCTTCACCAGAAGCTTTGTTATTTTTAAGTCGCTTGATTTGCCTAATTATTTCATCTTCATCGTTGGTAATGAATCTGAGTTTGTTTGTTTAGGGTTTAGTGTTGGTGATCTGTGTAAGAGCTCTGGACAGTTTAGTAGTTGTTCAAAATATTTCGCAAGTTTTTTGCAATTGTCTTGGTTATTTAGAGCTAATTGTCCGTTTTCCTTTTGCAAGCAAAGACTTGATAGCCTGCTAATTTAGTTTTTAATGTTTTATAAAAATTTCGGGAGTTATTTTTTTGGAAGTCTTATATTTTGTTTTAGTTTGTCTAATCAGCTTCGATGTTCTTTTCTTTCTTCCAAAAATATAGTATATTTCGAGAAACTGCTCGACGCACGTTTCGCTAACCATGTTAGCATCATCAGGAGATGATTTCCTGAATTAATCTGAATTAAATCATCTTCTGATGATGCTAAAATGGTTAGTGAAACGTGCGTCGAGCAGTTCGAAAAAACTGATTTGGTGTTTAGTGGTAAATCTCTTCAAGTTTAGTGTTTCACACCAAAGGTTCCAATAGAAGAATTGATCGACCTGTATTATTCAACTTTTAACATTGTGTATTCGTATGTGACTTACATTAAAAGAGGGAGTCAAACTAAATATTTTTGATCGCAGGATAATGAGAAAAATAACGGGAGAAAACAAAGTGGGAAAACAACGAATACAGAACTCTGATAAACTTTGAAATCCATAACATGTTAGGAAGGGACAATATAGTGAGAGCAATTAAAGCACAAATAATAATATGGCATGGACACGTATTGAGAAGAGACAAGGCTACACTAATAAGAGAGATAACAATATGGAAAACAGCACAGAGCCGACCGAGAGGGAGACCCATAGTTAGATGGAGACAGTAGGTGGAAGAAAATATAAAAACAGTAAACGCGGAGGGGTGGGGAAGACAGATCGCAGATAGGAAAAGATGGAGGAAAATAATCGAAAAGGCGAAAACTCATCAACAACTATGAGAAGGACAACAAGAAGAAATGTGGATTGATTCAGCACGCTAAAAAGTTTTGAAGTGTTTTTTATATATGGAACAGCTACAATTTCAATATGAAATATATTAGTTTATAATAATAACATTCGTATCTGAAGAAGGCACAGGGTGGTTCCAAATCTAGTGCAAAATTTAAACATAAATTTAAATTCTTTTATTTAAAATTAATTTGTGTGCGGTAACCCCAGCTAAATATTTTATTCCGATTAAAACTAAAATGCACTATAAACCTTAAACTTGAGGAGATTTACCACTAAACACAAAAACACTTTTTTGAACTGCTCGACGCACGTTTCGCTAACCATGTTAGCATCATCAGGAGATTATTTAATCTAATTCTAAAACTAAACTATGTTCTATTTATATGAAAACCATACCTAACGAAGCGTGTAAAAATCATGAACCGTGAACTGTACTAAGCCTTACATTAATAATTGAAAAAGTTGACTGAAAGGAATCGGTCCTTTATCTCGGTTCATGATTTTCTTACATTTTTCTATTTGAATGTTTTCATATGCATCCAAAGCCCTATTATTATTAACACTTTTAATTAGTGTTAAATTACTAATATCTATACTGTGGTCATGTTCTAAGTCATGTTCATCTAATGTGGGCAATATGTTCTTTATATCTTGTCAATATGGAACTTTTTGTTTGTCCAATATACCTTCGATCACAGTCTTGACAACTAATTTCGTAAATCCCCGACTTTTCATGCTGCTCCACTTTATCTTTTGGATTACCCAGAACTTCTCTTAATTTATTATATGGTTTGTACACAACCTTGATGTCCACTTTTTTCAAAATTTTGTCTAGTCTTCTTCTCAACTGGGCATCAAATGGTATTACCATGAATTTCTTTGTGTTCTGATCCTTTTGGAAAGTCGAAGATTCTTTCAATAATTTTCTGAACTTATGTTTTCTAATTAGTTTATCTACAAACTATAAACCTTATCAGTAGAAATTTTCTTTTTCTCATTCTTGTCATTCGTCTTCGTTATGTTTCCATTGCCGTTCGTTATGTTTAGAATCTCGTCTCAATCAATATCCCACCCGAGACTGTCGTTTTTATCACCAGATCTCTTACTATTAATGTATTTTTCTGGAGTATCTAACAGTTTGTGAATACGTGGCTTTAGGTGAGAAAAGTTGACAAAAACTCGATATAAAAACAGTGGAACATTGGGTTAAATCGTGTAGGGCGAGTAAAAAACACTTTGCCAGGGCGGTAAAAGCAGGCAAAAGTATTCGTTGTTTCCAACTCCGAAGTTTTTGCGATCTTTGGAAAAGTAAAGTTAGATTACCAGTAGGGGCATTGAAAAGTATATATGATTAAATTAAGTGAGAATATCGGTTTAAAAGTAAGAAAAAAAAAGAGGAAGTGTGGAAAAGCACTATTTAATATTACGATTTCTTCTCTCACTCGGTGTTAAATAAATTAATAACAGTGTAATGAAATAAATTAATAATATTAAAGTGTACTAATTTGTAACAAAACGAAATACATAATAATAACAATAATAATCGTCTTTATTTGGAAATGCATCAATACATAGAATAAGTGCATTGCATAAATAACATAAGGCGGCGAAGTTTAGCAAATGCTACTCTTACACTCAACCGCCGATCGCTTTACATTATAAAGGTCTTAGAGTAGGAAAAACAAACAAAACAACGACCTAACCAAGTTACAATTCTAACAGAAAAAAAAACAATTTCTAAAGCGAAAGAAACGATCACAAAAAACGTGTTCATTGCTGCAAAAATATTCCCTTCAACTGAAGCCAGAAGGAAAAAGATTTTAATTTATTACTAACACTGTTGTATAATTTAGGACTACAATAAGAAAAACTACGCTGGAAAAGCGAAATCTTATGCCGGGGAACTGATAAAACTGAGACTTGCCTTATGCTCGCACTGTGAACTTCACCACGAAAAACCAATTTGTCCCTCAAGTATGCCGGCTCAGAACATATTATTAGTTTATGCAGGAAAACGAGATAGTAGTAATTCATAAATAATTCAACATTTAACCAAGCTAATTTTTTATACTTATGTGAGACATGATCAAACTTCCTAATTCCACAAATGAATCTGACTAGATTATTTTGTACTATCCGCAAATTATGCTTAGTAAAACAATCTAAACAAGGATAACATACCATACTACAATAGCTGAAGATTGGCAAAATTAACACTACGCAAAGTTTTTTCTCAATTTAAAGTTAATTAGATATCGATTAGCATACAATGTTCTGATTTTAAGATAGACTTTCAACAACATATTCTTTACATGGCTGGTAAACCTAAACCTTTCATCAATTGTAAGTCCCAATATCTTTGCTTCTGAAGAGAACTGCAAATCATTAGAACCGATGTTAATCTTTAGTACATTTCTGATACGATTTCTAACACTATTGGAACAAAATAATACATCATCTACATCTGGCGAATCAATAAAGAAAAAGACCTGATTGTAGAATGAAACTTATTTAAAATATGGATTCATTGCCTTGGACGACAAGTCGCAATGTGTTCTTTGAAATCAAGTTCTGTCCACGGAAAACATGGAGCTTTCAAAATTAGTCTGGCATCTAGAAACAAAACACCCGTCTATACAAAAACAAACCAAACCATTTCGAATGTAAATCATTCGTCTTGTTATATCAACAAATTTCCTATTTAGTAGCATTAAGAGTAGCCAGAGAGTATAAACAAGCAAAAAAGGTAAAAACTATACCATTTTCAACTGACACAATATCGAAACATATTAATGAAATTGCCATGAATGTTCACCATCAATTTATGAAGGTTAGGTAATGTGAAGCGTTAATTCAGAGGGCTGATCTGACTCCATGATATGCCCTGTGTTCCTATAAATATTAATTTGCAATAATTTATCTTCAATTCTTTCCTGCATATAAGAAATGACACTTTATACGAAGTATTGCTTTAGCGTTTCTTTCATTTCATTTCAACAGGACTCTTTTTCTGCTTGTTCATTTTTACCCAGTTTTCGAGCTAATTTTCCCCAATTTTACGCGTTACTAATTTTTTGTCTATTATTTATTTGAAGCAACGGTCCATTAAGGGCATCCATTAAGGGCAAATTATATTTTCCGCCATCCTTCTTCGTTTTATTGGCGCAATTCAATTTGCGCCCGTTTCCTTCAACATTTTTTGAAGGAAACATGTAAATCAGGACCGCCTGTCAGCCGTTCAGTTTCCTTTTTTAACTAATCGAATCATCCCACTTATTTTGGATGCAAAACCATTTTAAAAACCCCTTAAAATTTTCCAGTTTTTCAACGGACAGCCGAAGACGAGCGGCTTTCCAGCTTGTCAATTTAAAAAAAAAACTATTCGGGTATTGAAATTATTTTTAAAAATACAAATATTATGACTACTTCGAACTCAAGCACATATATATATATATATATATATATATATATATATATATATATATATATATATATATATATATATATATATATATATATATATACCAGGTATCCCATTAAGGATGGATCGCGGCCGTATCTTGAAAACTATTTATCCCACAGCTTTGGGGAAAAAAAATTGTACTAAAAATGATCATGAGAAATTCACCAAAAATATTTTTAAGCTTCTAAAACGACCGCAAGAGGGCGTGATGAGCTAAACATTTTTAAAAATTATTTTTTGTGTGTATTTTCAAGTGTTTTATTTAAAAAATAAAATTATCTATTCAGTATCAATCATCATAAATGTTCTAATCCTGACCTTGATAATATTTTCTAATTTAATTACATAAGCGGAAAAAATGCCTTTCCCCGATTGTTTCATTTTCTCTTTTGTGATGCTTAAATACTACTTGACAGAATATTGAAATCAGTCATTAATAAATATACCTACTCTTTCTTTTAAACTAAATGAATGGATGAATGAAATTATGCGTTTTCGTGTTTCCAAATAAACGCATGCAATCCTTAGGTACATTACACAAAGAGTGTAAGAAGGGAACCATGGAAACAAACAAAAACAGTCAAATTAACTTGTCAGTTTTGAAATGCATTAGATTTTCAACATTACATTTATTGATTATTAATAATTATTATAATAATATCTAACAATACCTTTTACGAATAACGAGGCCTATGACATGTTGGCGGTGTATTTCCAATGTTTTGAAAATGCATGTATTGCAGAGCGGCAATATGCAAGTCAATATCCCGAAAGAAGGCATTATTCGAAGAAGGTGTTTACACGTCTAGCAAGACTCTTACGAGAAAAAGGAATTGTGCATCCAGATCCAGTTCGCACCAGGTTACGTTCGATTCGTAATGGAGATAATGTCGTAAATGTTCTGGCTTATGTTGAAACCAACCCCCGTTTAAGTATCAGACAATATCTGAAGAATTAGGTGTTAGCAAGACATCCGTTTATCGAATCTTAAGAGATAACAAGCTGCACCCCTATCATGTTGTCTTACACCAAGTCCTTTTGGATAACGATTTCGACAGACGGTTAGACTATTTTCACTGATTAAAAAATATGTGTAGTGGAAATAAACAATTCTTAAAATGCATACTATGGACTGATGAAGCTACTTTTAGCAGTGATGGAGGCGTTAACTTACATAATATGCACTACTGGGCAGTTGCTAATCCACAATCGATGTTAGAAATCAACCACCAAAATAGATGGAGTGTGAACGTATGGTGTGGTGTTTTGAGAGACAAAATTATTGGTCCCTTTATTTTTAATGGACATTTGAATAGTGAAACATATTTACATTTTTTACAAAATGGACTGCCAGAACTAATGGAAGATGTTTCGTTGGAAACAAGAAGACAAATGTGGTACCAGCCTGATGGATGCTATGCCCACTTCTCGCAGGTGGTTCGAAACTTCTTGGATGCTTCGTTTCCAAATCGTTGGATAGGACGGGGTAGTTTATTTTCGTGGTCGGCGCGCTCACAGGATTTGACAGTGCTCGATTTTTACTTGTGGAGAAGACTAAAAGACCTTGTTTTTCAAACTCGTCCTACTACACGAGAAAACATGATTGAAAGAATTCAAAATTCAATAACCAGCATTTCAAGAGCGGAAATTGAAGCTGCCGTTTTTAGTACTCGTCGAAAAATAAATCTTTGCATCTCTAAGTGCTAAGTGTTTCTGTTGTGCTGTTAATTTTATATGACTGTTGTTATTATTATTATCTTCGTTGTTGGCCCGTTGACCTTTAAACACGCTCTAAATTAATATGACACGAAGAATTTGGACCAGTCCTAAGCCTGGGTAAAGTGTGAAGGAAGGTAAACATTAGGTTAATATTTTTTTAACTTAATGCAGGTAGTAGTGAAATAATAACTGATTTTTTCAGAAAAATCGAAATATCTCTTGACATGTCAGAGATATCGATTTCGGGTTTTCACTGGATGATTCCTCTTTAAATTACCTTTCTAGCCATGTAATAAAAGCTGTACCATTCCATTTGAAAAAACTGAACAAAACTTCAAAAAACTATTGTTGAATGTAACGCCACCTCGCGGTTTCATTTATAAACTAAATAATTTATCTCCCAGATTATCTGATTGTCCCAGCAATTGCCTTTTAAATGAATCCAAATTGAGGAAAATTGGTTTAGGCAAACGGACATTAAACGACTTTTTATCTAAATAGGTAAAACTCCTCCCCACTTCTTTATTCGCGAAGTTACGACAAAATGTCATAAAACAAAGTTGTAGGAGACAGTTTGCTAATTATAACTGAGAATTTTTCTTACTCGGTTAACACTTGAAAATACACAAAAAAAATAATTTTTAAAAAATGTTTAGCTCGTCACGCCCTCTTGCGGTCGTTTTAGAAGCTTAAAAATATTTTTGGTGAATTTCTCATGATCATTTTTAGTATAATTTAATTTTTTCCCCCAAAGCTGTGGGATAAATAGTTTTCAAGATACGGCCGCGATCCATCCTTAATGGGACACCTGGTATATATATATATATATATATATATATATATATATATATATATATATATATATATATATATATATATATATATATATATATATATATATATACATATATATACGATCTCTAACATTTGGGTACGCGCCCTGCACACTGTGCCATCCTCACGCTTTAAAGCATATATTTGCGTTCTTTTGTTTCTCAGCTTCTGTTTAGCTTTGTTAATTCCTTTGTTTTCTTCCAGGGTTTTTTGTACTAGCTGCATATTGAATCGGTGCGTGTCCTCTCTGATACGTTTTCTTATAGTTATATATATATATATATATATATATATATATATATATATATATATATATATATATATATATATATATATATATATATATATATGCGGAAAGACTTACGCGTTCGGTAACGCGTTTTAGAATCGGTTTAGGTAAACGGACATTAGACGACTTTTTATCTAAATAGGTAAAACTCCCCCCCACTTCTTTATTCGCGAAGTTACGACAAAATGTCATAAAACAAAGTTGTAGCAGACAGTTTGCTAATTATAACTGAGAATTTTTCTTACTCGGTTAACACTTGAAAATACACAAAAAAATTTAAAAATGTTTAGCTCGTCACGCCCTCTTGCGATGTGGGACACCTGGTATATATTTATATATATATATATATATATATATATATATATATATATATATATATATATATATATATATATATATATATATATATATATATAACCAATTATTGAGCGAATAACTTCAAAATTTAAGACAAAAATGACGACATCCATTTATACCTTGGCAGAGTTCTGAAAAGTCGTCTTCCAGTAACTTACTGTTCTCATAATCACAAAAAGTTCCAGATTGAAAACAAAGGTCTTTTTTTATATATTTCGCCATCATTGTAATAGTTTCCTACACGCCCTACATAACTTAACCCCTTGTTTGCCAGTTTTTGTGCGGAATTTTTTGTCGCAAACTTTTCCCTCTTAAAGGCACACACACGGGGCGCTACATACGAGAGAAACATTAATAGTAAAAGACTTGATCGTAAAAAAATATCAGCGTCGTGCGGGATATTGTTTCGGGCGAGATACATGAAACAGTAACGCAGAGGGAGAAGCAATTGGAATTAGTTAAATATCTAATATGTTAGATGTAAATTGGACCGTTTTTGGCTTCGAATATATATATATATATATATATATATATATATATATATATATATATATATATATATATATATATATATATATATATAGATATATATATGTATATATATATTTCTTTTTTTGAATTATTAGGCTATTAGGCTATTTAGTTGTTTCAAAACCGGGCTGACTATGGATATAATCTGAAAAATCTGTTGTAGAGTAGACGTGATGTCATTCGAATTGCAATTGAAACAGTATTTGTAGGAAATAAAGGGTGATTTTTTAACTGTGTCTAAACTTTCAAGCAACGCATGCAGCGTTCTGGGCGCCAAACTTATAGAATCTTTTTTAGTGCACATATTGAACTGATATTTCCTCCTCCTCTGGATTTTGTAACGCAGCAAACCGGTTTGACAAAGCAATCTCAAAATCGTTTCCCCTCTCCAGCAGTTTTCCAGAATCCATCTTGCCCTTCTTTGATCTTACCATGCTTTCGCGCTCTTTTCGACAGTCAATCCGAACCCTTGCTCGTACCATTCGGTGATCACTTCCAACATTAAAATTGTTAAGGACAGTACAATTGGTAAATATTGTTTTATCGTTGGTCATGATGTAGTCAATTTCGCTTGTGAGCCCAGATGGACTCACAATATATATATATATATATATATATATATATATATATATATATATATATATTTTTTTTTTTTGAATTATTAGGCTATTAGGCTATTAGGCTATTTAGTTGTTTCAAAACCGGGCTGACTATGGATATAATCTGAAAAATCTGTTGTAGAGTAGACGTGATGTCATTCGAATTGCAATTGAAACAGTATTTGTAGGAAATAAAGGGTGATTTTTTAACTGTGTCTAAACTTTCAAGCAACGCATGCAGCGTTCTGGGCGCCAAACTTATAGAATCTTTTTTAGTACACATAATCGCTCAACCGAGCGATGTATTGGCTAGTTTAGCAACAAATTTCGAACGCATTTCACGCTGCACGATGTTCAAAACAAAAACAAGACAAAAACTATGCGTTCCGAAGAAAGTCTAGCCGCTATTGCAGGCTGTGTTGGTGAAGATGCAAATGTATTAATTCGTGACCGGTCTCAGAAAGTCAGGCTTTGTTATTCCACTACGTGGATTATTTAATTCCGACTTTGAATGGTGTTGATTTGGAGGCGATGTGGTTCCATCGGGATAGGTCCAGATGCCATACAGCCAACGCAACAATCGCTTTATTGAGGGAACGATGCGGTGAGAAAATTCATAATTTTTAAAACTGTCTATTTCCGTTTCTTAAAATGTCTTTATTTTTGAAAAAAAGTATCATTTTGCGAGTAACTTTTTTTTAATTTTAAATATTTAAAAGCACTGCCGAACGCTACAGTATGCCTGTTAAGTTTCCCACTGAGAATCTCTCATATTCTATATTAATCCAATAAGATTTAATGTTAGAGATTAATTTTCTCCATTTTGTTTCACACGAACCACTCTCGGTCGTGATTATATCGGTGAGGATATACACACACCCCCATCGTTAATTGTGAAAGCTACATAATATACATAGAAATAATAGTCTAAGCTGTATATTCGCGGGGATTTCATATACCTGTTAGTTTTAATAGGATCTCGACGGGACCAAATTTACCCTTCCTAAAATTAATTAATTTTCGCCTTTCACTAAGTTGATAGATCCGACAAATAATGCATCAGGTACTAGAAAATGTCGACACTAAAGTGGACTATAAATTAATAAACCCCTAAATCTCGCCCCGGAAAACGTTCATCTACTTTCTTTAATTCAGATTAATTAATTAGTTAATCAAAGTGATGTACTTTGTGAAATATATCGGTTTTCGTTTGCCATAAAGCAAATATTAATAATTCATCAGGTATAAACGTTGAATATCTGTATAGAATGGTCACTAAGCAGGTTGTATCACTTACGTAACTGTAATGGTAATGTTATCCGTTTGTTCTCTATTCCTGAAGGAATCCACTAGATTATTTGTTGACATTTATTGACAATTTCAAAATCAAACGTAAAATCTATTTCATTATGTTAAAAAGGATTTTTGCCTCTAAAAAATCAACTCATATTCAGTCGAAGAGTACAGACGCTGGATCCTCATCTTCATTTTCTATGTTGGTTGTTAATGGCTGTAGCGCTGAAGAAATATCAGCTATTATGTTTATGTTAGATAATTTTGTTAATACATCAGACGCGGAAAATATCATAATTTCAAGTAAGAACACGACTGAAGGAGTGAAAGAAAACGGGAATTTTATAAAAAAGTGCACAAAGAGTCACGGGAGGGGTAGATGTAAACAATGTCAGTATAAGGAAAGCAAAATGTTTTTAGAAAGTAATGCAACTACAAAGGCTGAGTTCTTTCCCAATGGAAACATTTAATGGTAATGTGTACATTTATTAAAATGTTGATAAAACTGATGTTAAAGCTGACAAGAGTGTCACAGTTTTAAAATTGATTGTAATGGGTCGGACAGTAGAAATACTGGAATAAAAAAGTGGACCTAACCTTAATTTTGGTCCACAACAAGCGGAGTTTTCGCACGCTTCCGAAATGACATAATATCAGCAAAAATCAGAACCTAACCTTGTGGTCCATAAAAACGGACAGTTACGGGCTTTTTGAATGATGTCATGACAGTGGTAAAGGGGTGGATGGAAGTGAGGCTCAACATGTGGTACCTGGGCAGGTAAGATGATCCTGTTATAATAATTATGTTTATAAAACAGTGGCGGCTCATGAGGGAGGGCATTGAGAAGGCGTCCCTCCAGCATTTATCTCAGTAAACAAATTTCCAGAGCAAAACACTTCCTGTATCGGGTTTCAGTAGCACGAAAAGTAAAAAGGAGGAAGGGGAAAGTAAAAGAAATTATTCAGCAGCACTATTTTCTTCTACGCACTCCCACTTTAAACTGATATCTGTTGTAAAATCATACTTAGGTAAAGCCGACACTATTGTAAAATCATACTTAATAATATAAGATAAATATAGCAAAATAGAATTTTGTATGTAAATATTTAGATCGAAAGGTCAGCGGTAGGGTCAAGTATGCTGATAAGACTTGTGAAAACTAGCTGTACACGTATAGTTAACATACTTTGATAAACTGCTAAACACACAGATATACAGCCTGATAAATAGCTAAAGAGCCTGTTAAACAACCTGATAAACAGCTAAATGGAACTGGTGAGCGAGACAATAGAGGTGACAAATTGGTTGATTTTGCTAAAGGACAAGAACTATATATTATGAATTCATTCTATAAGATAAATATCAGCAGAAAATGGACATGGAAAAGTACATCTGGGCTCACAAGCGAAATTGATTACATCATGACCAACGATAAAACAATATTTACCAATTGTACTGTCCTTAACAATTTTAATGTTGGAAGTGACCACCGAATGGTACGAGCAAGGGTTCGGATTGACTGTCGAAAAGAGCGCGAAAGCATGGTAAGATCAAAGAAGGGCAAGGTGGATTGTGGAAAACTGCTGGAGAGGGGAAACGATTTTGAGATTGCTTTGTCAAACCGGTTTGCTGCGTTACAAAATCCAGAGGAGGTGGAAATATCAGTTCAATATGAAGAAATCGCCAACAATGTACTTCAAACGGCTGCTTCAATAGCCAGAACCAGAAGAAAAATGTCTCAAACAAACAAAAATCTCCAGTGAGACCATTGATTTAATGAAGAAACGGCGAGCAATGGGAAATGCAGGTAGTCCTTTTGGCAGGGTCGAGTACACTGAGCTCTGCAAAACTATAAGAAAACGTATCAGAGAAGACAGGAAATATGCGGAAGTGATCCTTTTAAATAAAAAAGGAGCACAGGAAGATTTAAAGAACTACCGTCCAATAAGTCTCCTATCAGTAATGTACAAAGTTTTCACTAAGATAATTTCTAAAAGAATATTAAAAAAACTGAATGACGCACAACCAAGAGAACAAGCAGGATTCAGAAGTGGATTCAGTACAATCCAGGTTGTACAACAGGTCATACAAAGGCACAACGAATACACCATGACACTGTGCTTGGCTTTTATCGACTACGAAAAAGCATTTGATTCCATCTCAAAGCATGCAATAATGCGTGCACTGCTTAGCCATTTCACAAGACCCAGAGGAGCTGCAAAGACGCATACAAGAATTGCAAAGGGCTGGCGAACCATTTGGCTTGAAAATAAACCTGAAAAAGAGTCAGGTTATGTTCAATAACTTCGCTCAGGACAGAAGAATTTCAGGTTTAGGGAGGGATTTGGAGATTGTGGACAGCTTTATATATCTTGGGCAGAGGATTTCAATGGAGGGAATACCGCCCGGGAGGTGGAACGGCGTGTTAAATGTTGCAGAGGGGAACGGAAAGATGTATGCTTGGCATTACAAGACGAGACAGAAATTCCTGCGCATGGATCAGGGAACAAATAAAGTCTGTGACATCACTGGAAGAGTAAAGCAATTGAAATGGAGATGGGCAGGCCATATAGCGAGGCGATGGGACGATAGATGGACCAAGGCAATCCTGGAGTGGATACCGCGGTAGGGTCAACATAGTGTTTAAGAGCAGACTCTCACTTTGCCTGAAAAGAAAAGTCTTTGATCAGTGCATTCTACCCGTTATGACATACGGAAGTGAAACCTGGACATTCACATAGCAATGAATTCAAAAACTTCGGGTGGCACAGAGGGGAACGGAAAGATGTATGCTTGGCATTACAAGACGAGACAGAAAGGCAATCCTGGAGTGGATACCGCTTAATCGCAAACGTCTGCGAAGAAGACCGAATGCACGATGGATTTATGATATCGTTAAGTGTATTGAACCCGAGTGGCAGAGGAAAGCCCAGGACCGTGAAAGTTGCATGCTGAAGAGGCCATATATATATATATATATATATATATATATATATATATATATATATATACATATATATATATATATATATATATATATATATATATATATATATATATATATATATATATATATATATATATATATATTATATATATATATATATATATATATATATATATATATATATATATATATATATATATATATATATATATAGATTATATTAGCAAAAATTGACATGCCTTTACTTATATTTACTATTTTTGGGCCTTAGTAGTATAACGCAAACTTTATTATCTCAGTTTTTTCTAGAAAACAATCTGAAAATATTTTGATTTATTATTATTATTTTCAAAATTTCCTTTAGAGGCGGAACAAAAGTTTGGGAAGTATTTATTTTACAGCTGTTTTATACAGAAATAAATCAAGCCGCCCTTTAAAAATAGCGCAAAGTCTGGCTTTTCATTCATAATGAAATTTTATTCATAATAAAGGGTTTGAAAAGCAAAATTGTTTATATAAAGAGAAATATTAATGTAAATTCAATGTAAAATGTGGTACAAAAAACTTTTACATTAATATGAATTAAATTATCTTGTTTAATTTTGTTTAACTCTTTTGATTTCAGTACCCATTCTTAAACGTTGGTACATTGGTGTCATCTTAACTGTGAAATGATTTTTTGAAGGTTGAGACTCTTTAGTTCATACTAGCAATGTGACAAATTTTTAAAGGTATTTATGGTGAATGGATAATACTGATTCGCTTAGGTAATGTTTGAATTATTGTGGCGTGTTCATATATTTTTGTTTTGCTCTTTTACTCTAACATCAAACGGTCTAGATGTCTTACCTATATATAATTTGCCACATTCCTCGGGTTGCCATTCCTCGACACTTTAATATTAAAACAAAACAACACATTAAAAACTACACTTTACAGAAAACCGACAAACACCGATAGGTATCTCATTTTCTTTTCAAATCACTCAAAATCGGTCAAAAGAGGAATAATAAAAAGTTTATATGACAGAGCAAAACTTGTTTGTACCGACAGTGATACACTACAAAAAGAAACAAATCACATAAAAGACATTTTAATAAAAAACAATTACCCAAAAAATTTGATATATAAATCGTTTAAAAATTTTAATACTAGACAAAACAGACAAGTAATTAATAACAATAATAATAACTCTCAAACAATTAACCTCACAATTTCTTATATCCACGGTATTTCTGACACAATTAAAAGAGTAGGAAATAAATACAACATAAGAACGACATTTAAAACAAAAAATCCTCTTAGATCTCTATTAACAAAGACTAAACCAAACAATATACAACAAAATACCAAAAATGTGGTTTCTAAAATTCTGTGCGAATGTGGCAAATTCTATATAGGTGAGACATTTAGACCGTTAGATGTTAGAGTAAAAGAGCAAACCTTCTTAGAAAGGGCGATTTTAATAAATCTAGAATTTGTCAACACGCATGGGAATCGGGTCATAAAATCAATTGGAATAATTCCAAAACGGTATTAAAAGAATCGGTAACAAAAATAATTAATTAACGCTAATTAACGCTTAATAACGCTATAATTAATTTAAATAAAAATAACTGTATTGCTATGCCTTCGGTAGATTTAAATTCAATATGGTTCCCGATTGTAAAGAATACAATTAAACATATTTAAATATTTGAATACACAATCAGTACAATAAACAATCACACAGTAAACATTACCTATATATATTTTTTGGTAGTATGTCACTGTCATGAAAATCTGTTGTTGTCAATGTAAGTATCGTTGACATATACAAAACGAAAATATATTTACTTTCACTCGTTACTTTATATATTACAAATTAATATAATTTATTTTTTAGTTTAGTTTTGAAAACGGGGGGAGAGTACCCTCCGAAACGTTAACGTTAAAAGTTTGTAAAGTTTTTTATAACATTTTTATATCTTTAAAATTTTGTTCGTTAGGCAAATTTATTACAAAAAAGAATCACTGAGAAATTTGTCTCCGTTTGGTTTTTTGTTTTTACCCAGTGATTCTTTCTTTAAATAGGAACAGGTATTTTTGATATTTTTTGAGTTTTAGACAGTGGTGAAAAACCCAAATAAAGGGGAAAAAAACTGATTCGCTTTTTTCACTGCATATGCTCTAGTTGTGGTCTTCTACATATCTGTTTAAATACAAATACATTGTATTCTTTGATAATAACAAAAAAGTTTAAATAGTACTTCTGTTCAGTCAAGCCGAAAAATAACAATAACAACATTTGGTATATTGATGAGGACTTTTTTTTTCTAATTATAGGAACGGTGTGGCAACGTCGCAATATCGCTACAATACTGTAATTTAAATAAGGTAACTGCGGCATATAAGGCCCACTTAATTTAGAAACATAACAAATCGGGCATTTCATGATACTGAACTATAAAAAAAAGTTTCCTGTGTATTCTTTTTATTTGCACAACTAAAAAAAAATAGAAAATGTAACACCAAATTGGGTAAACTTGAAGAGATTTACCACTAAACACCAAAACGCTTTTTTGAACTGCTCGACGCACGATTCGCTAACCATGTTGAGATTAAATCATCTCCTGATGATGCTAACATGGTTAGCGAAACGTGCGTCGAGCAGTTCAAAAAAAGTGTTTTGGTGTTTAGTGGTAAATCTCTTCAAGTTTAGTGTTTCACACCAAAGGTTCCAATAGAAGAATTGACCAAATTGGGTATTTAAAAAAATATTTAAGTTTTTTAAAACCTTTTCTGTGGGCCTTATTAAACTACCGTATTTTAATAAGACCCTAAAACAAAAATACACTTTCTAAAAAAACTAATCATAGGAATGTTTTCCTTTAGACTTGCTGAAACAAACAAAGAAAATTAGATATTTTTTAATAAAAATCCAATAAAATTATCTGGGCCTTTTTTATCTTCTGAGGATAAAAAGGCAACCACACAAGTTCAGTTATACATTTCTTAATTAGAACAGAGTAAACTAAAACAGTCTTTATTCTTTATAACAAAAATAAAATAATCGTGAGACTATCTAGTAATATTCTAGGAATGTCTAAGATGTCTAATCACAATAAAGGGCAAACACTACTTCTTTATCTTCTTTTGTTAATCCTATAGATTCCTCGTGGTACCGTTTGTCACACTGTTGTATTTGCTAAACGTTCTTCCTTGCATGCATGACAATAGCAAGCAGCTTCTGCCAATATTTTAGCCCTATTCCGTTTCCTTTACCTTTATAAGATTCCGCTTTTTTCTTTAACTTTTTAATATTCTTAATTACTACTTTATTATCCGTTTTTCCTGTTATCTTTGAGTTTTTATTTTCTTTCCTTGAATGTCCTTAGTTTTTCCTTGTCCTTTAGCATTTGTAATTAAATTCCCTTTTTCTTTAGCATAGTTAGGTGTCGGTAAAAGCTTTTGAAAACGAGACTTATCTTTCTTAGTTTTAAGATCAGCCAGTGGTATGTCTTAAATTGGTTCCATCTTTTAAACAATTCTACATGTTTATATTACATAAATATTAGATTATAAAAATATGTCGTATCTTCTTTTCCCCACCACCGCCTCTTCGACTTCCCCGACACTACCGATCTCCTGTAACAAAAAAAACTGTACGTGTTACAATAATTAACTTACCATTTTCGGATTAGGACTAAAAAATACTTCATATACACCTACTGCCATCAATGTTACTTTAAAAATGTTTAAACTTATAAGACTGTATATTTAATTAACCATTGAAGAAACAAAAAGTTTTCAAATAACTTTCCGCATAACCGGTAATAAATTATTTAAGCAAATATGCATAACTATGAATTAAAATTTGCATATATATTTCGCTGAAGGTACTTTGCCAACTTCCTAATCCCTATCTCAAAGCTAGTTAAATTTATATTAAATGTACAAAGGTTTGTTACATTCTTGTGTACGAAGCTTATTACATAAATACCGTGGCACAGATAAAATCCTACCTAAACAAAGAGATTAAAGTTGGGTCTCGTTGGAAATGACGATATGGAAATGAAGCTGGGTTCGTTTAATTTCTATATGCTCAACATCACTTAATTAAAGTGATTAGTTCAATTTGATCTTCGCAATTTTCATTAATATACATTGTAAAAATATCGTTTTTAAATTATATACATATATATATATATATATATATATATATATATATATATATATATATATATATATATATATATATATATATATGTATATATATATATATATATATATATATATATATATATATATATATATATATATATGTATATATATATATATATATATATATATATATATATATATATATATATATATATATATATATATATATATATATATATTATTAGGTGCGTATAGACCCGGTTGGATCACGCAAAGCATCCTGACTCATTTTCAAGTGTTCTTTCTAGTCCTCCGCACCTCGCCGTGGATTCTCTTTCTCTCCTCCGTCCACTTTGTTCCTGATCTCCTCGAAACTTCGCTCTCTGATGCAGCGTTCCACATATGTATTTTGTATAAAAAACCAAGATTAATATCTAAATGTCCAGTATATTTAAAACTTATACGTATGACAATTGTTTCGACACACGGTGTATTTGAAATGCACTTCGCATTCCGAGTCCCACCACGGGTATTTTGTGTTCTTTTTCAATGGGATCAGTTCCTGTACTTTTTGTGTAATTTTTTTGTGGAATTTTTCCCATGTATCTGCCTGTTTCTTTTCCCGTTCCTCTGTTATGTTGGATCTGTTATGCTGTGCCTTCTTCTGATGAATTCTCCTTGGGGTGAATTTTACTTTGACTCGTGTTAGGTAGTGGTCTGAGTCGATATTTGCGCCCCTGCGGACTTGAACATCATGGTTCGCTCTTTGGAGTGGGTATGAGATCGCAACGTGGTCTATCTGGAATTCACCAATCTGTTGTATAGGCGATCTCCATGTCTTTTGTTTTCGTGGAGATTTTCTGAGGGATGTTGATATGATCTTCAAGTTATTCTGTTGGCACAGTTCGATGAGTCTTATGCAGTTCTTGTTGGTGAATTTGTGACCGGGGAACCGGTTTACCTACGGTTTTCTGATGGATTTTTTCCCTACCGATTTGTGCGTTAAAATCGCCCAGAAAAATTTTGACGTCATTGGGACCTTTGCCATTATCTTTTCTAGTGTTGCCCAGATTTTCTCTGTATGTATATATATATATATATATATATATATATATATATATATATATATATATATATATATATATATATATATATAAATATATATATATATATATATTGATCCACAATCAAACAACCCATATTTTCGCCGACTTCTCGTCGGATGGCTTATAATTGGAGTTTTTTGACTTCTTTGGACTGTGTCCAATGAGACAACAGTAGTCAGGAGTTATACATCCCCGACCGTTGGGTTCCACAATATCATGTGGAACGCACAACGACCTGCGTCTCCGCCCTAATGAGTAATGGTTAGTTGCTTAACCGGGAGGAAACCCCATCCATCCCTTATATTGGAGGGCACATGTTTCGTTTGTTGGTGGTTAGACTCATCAGGGTATTGACATATGCTCTCTCGCCTCTCTCGTTTGGCTGTTTGACGTGTCTTAAATAGTGAGTGAAGTCCTCTATCATAATGTATACAAACGCCGAGATGACTGACATGCACTTTATGTATGGACTTGCTGATGGCAATGCATTACAAGCTAGGCGATTATACAGTGAACGATTTCTAGCCCGTAATGTCCCTGACCGAAAAATCTTCGAAAACATGCATCGACGTCTTCGTGAAACAGGCACATTGAGACGAACTGAAGGGTTAGGAAGATTACGGACTGTAAAAACGGTACAATTGGAACAGAATGTGCTGGACATGATAGCCGAAGAGCCTGGTAGTTCTACGTCAAAAATTGCAAATACTTTGATGTGAGTCACTGGACAGTTAAGGACAATTTGTTTTATCCATACCACATTCAATGCGCTCAGGCACTACTACCTGTTGATTTTCCTCCACGTATTGCATTATGACAATGGATATTGCAAACTTAACTTCGCATCCCTCTATTCCTGACACAAATTCTTTTCTCCGATGAAGCCATTTTTGCAAGAAACGCAAGAAGGAATTTTCATAATAACCATGTGTGGGCAGATGAAAATTTGCATGAGGTATGCGAAGATAGTTTTCAACATCAGTTCTCGTTAAATGTTTGGGTTGGAGTGGTAGGTGACTATCTAATTGGACCGGTATTTCTATCACAAATACTTACTGGCGAGGTGTATCGCAACTTTTTGGAAGCAACGCTGCCTGAGTTTCTGGAAGATGTACCATTGGCAACAAGGCATGGAATGTGGTTTATGCACGATGGTGCACCACCACATTTCAGTTTGGTTGCTCGTGATTTTTTAACAGCAACATACGGATATCGCTGGATTGGTCGAAGTGGGCTACACTCATGGCCTGCTTTATCCCCGGACTTAAAACCCCTGGATTATTTCTTCTAGGGATATCTGAAGTCATTAGTTTACACTACTCTATTGAAGACTTTGGATGATTTGCGAAATCGGAGAATTGCTGAGTGTAACTCAATTAGAAACGACCCTGGTGTGTTTGAAAAAGTTCGGCAGTCAATGACGAGAAGATTGAATTCTTGTAGCAAGGCTGGAGGAAGTCATTTCGAACATTTATTGTAAATTGAGCAACTTTACATATACTTTTTGATAATAAAATGTTGTTAATGTCGTAAATTTTGTTCCCCCTGTACCTTCGAAACAAAGGGGGGTTTCAAAAATCATCATACAACAAAATATTCTTAGAATAAGTCAAGGAATAACCCCTTTAATTTTTGCCGCATGTTTACCTAACACCCTATACATAGATAAACCCATTTTTCTCTATATGTTGCTTTACTATATTCTTTAGAACGTCAAATGAAACGAAATCGATTAAATTTTTAATGGCCACTTTTTACTATTAATGTATTTTTTACTGATATGTCCATATATTTGGATATTGTTCCCAATAGGCATGCCTTTTAGGTGGGAAGAAATAAAAATTTCGCTCAAATAGTCCAAAATAAGGGGTTAAGTCTCATAACGCACGTAAAAAACAGGTTAAAAGTGTCGTAAAGACAGAAAGGAGAAGAGCTCGTTGTTTTCAATTCTCAAGTTTTTGCGATCGTGCGGGTAGTAACGGCAAATTGCTCGGTGAGATCTTTTCTAACCCTACCCGATTAGAGCAGTACGCTTATTTGTTTCCGACCAAACTTGTTGACGATTCGGTCGGTTCAAACACTCTCTCATTTTTATAAATAATGTAACAACACTTTATCTCAAGATATTTGTACTGTTTACATGATACAAGCAAAAACAAAGATCAATTTTTCTATTGGAACCTTCGGTGTGAAACACTGAACTCAAAGAGATTTTCCAACCACTAAACACCAAATAATTTCAATCGAATCATCTCCTGATGATGCTAAAATGGTTAGCAAAACGTGCGTCGAGAAGTTTAAAAAAAGTGATTTGGTGTTTACTTGTTTCATACATATCGAAGAATTATTTTCGTTTAATAATTTTATATTATTTTAACAAACAACGACATTATGCTATGTAACTTTTACTATTAACAATGTACACAATGTAAGAAGGAGTATGTGTAAATCCTCGTATGAATTTTGCAAACGTTAATAGTCCAATAACACTTTGTTGACTTGGATCTGTGACTTTTTTTTTACTAATTTTTCATCTCTGAATTCAAAAATATTCACAGTTTTTCTTTATCACGTCAAGTTCTTAAGCTACAGCATACCCCTCATTTTCCCTTAAATGTGTACATACGAAAGGAAATAAGGTAAGATCTAACCAAATAGATTAGAATATTTTATTCATACAGAGGTGAACATATTATTAAAAGTTAAACTGTGTTTGTACAAAAAATAAATTAAATATATTATGGTAAAAATTTCTTCTTATAGCTTTTCCTGGAGCGTTCAGTTTGTGGACGTTCTCGCTTGATGCTCCAACAGTAGTCACCCATCATACTGACATCCCAACTACCTTGATACCGCGTTTCCATAACCTTTAGATCTTGGTGGAATCGCTCGCCCTGTTCATCACTAACAGCACCAAGATTTTCTGGGAAGTTAGCAAGATGACTATGTAAGAAATGTAGTTTGATGCTCATGTCGCAACCAAGCTTTTTAAAGCTCTCCAAGAGTTGTTGAACAATCTCGATGTAATTCGGTGTTCGTGTATTTCCAAGAAAGTCTTTAACAATATTTTTAAAAACCAACCAAGCATTCCTTTCAAATTCGGTCAGTGAAATTTTCATCTTTAACGAGTTGCCGAATCTGTGGACCATCAATCATACCAGACTTTATTTTTTCATATGACAGGCTAGGGAATGCCGAACTGATATACCTAGAAGCAGTCTCCTTCAATTGACAAAGCCTTAACAAATTGCTTCATGAGACCTAGTTTTATGTGCAAAGTGGGAAATACAATGTTTTTTCTGTCGACAAGTAGCTGATTTAAAATGTTTGGTTCACCAGGTCTTAGGTCAGATCTTGGCGGCCAGTTCGGTTGCACCCAATGCTTCTCACGAGCTCTGCTGTCCCACATGCACAAAAAACAGGGATACTTGGTATACCCGCGTTGCTGGTCAAGAAGGAAACAGACCATTTTTAGGTCAACACAGATGATCCATTGGTGCATGTTATATTGCAACAAGTCAATGTCTTTCTTTATGTCGCCATATTCTTCACGCAAAGAAACTGAATGACCTATTGGGACTGAACCGTATAAATTTCCATTATGTAGGAGAACACACTTCAAGCTACGCTTTGAGCTATCTATAAACAATCGCCATTCAGTTGCGTTATAGTTAGAAATGGCCAATTCTTTCAGTAAACTTTCTACGTTGTGGCAATATACAAATCCGTCATTATTTCTGAAGTACTCCCTAAATTCACTTTAGCTCCTTTATCAAGAAAATTTTTTTCGTGCAGTCTTAATGCTAATAATTCCGATGCTTTTTTGGATAGTCCCAAATCTCGTGCTAAATCGTTTAATTCATGTTGATTGAATCTTTTACGAACAGAATCATTGGAAACGTTGAATTCTTCGTCGGTGGAGTCACTTCGATCTTCACTTGATTCACATTCTTGTATTTCTAAAGAAGGTAATTCTTGAAAAACTGGCACTGGCATTTCAGCTGAATGAGGCACAGGGCGTATAGTTGACGGTAAACTAGGGTACTCAATTTTATGTTTGTTTTTCTTGTTGAATCCTGATGGTTTCACTATACAAAAGTAGCAATCACTTAAGTGATCTTTGGGCTCTCGCAAAACCATTGGTATATCAAACGGAAGTTTATTACGTGTTCTCTTCGTCCACATACGTAAACTCTCGACACACTGCTTGCACACTTTATGAGGGGCCCATGATTTATCTTGGTCACCTACTTTCACTTTAAAATAAGCAAAATAGGCTTGCCTGACAAATGTACTAATATTAGTCCGTTGAATGGGGATGGTAAAACTGCCACATATATAACAAAATGAATCAGGGCTGTTTAAGCACTTACGACGAGAACTACCAGAGGCAGACATAACGAAAATCTGTAGTTGTGTATGTATACTTTGCCTTCACTATATCAGAGCGACACAGACCCGGGTACTTTAACATCTCATGCGTAACTGATCGAACTAGTTTTGGATGACGCAACGTCACTCACGCCCCCACTCCTAGGTCGAAGAAGGTTCGCCGGTAAGAGAGCAGTAGTGACTTCTGTGATTCGCCAAGCTTAGTCGGATGCGCAACAACTGTAGAGAAAAAACTTGACGTGATAGAAAAAAACTAAATAAAATTTTGGGATTAGCTGGGATTTTTGGGATTAGATGTCAATTTACGTATAAAACAGCTTAAATATCGAACTCAACAGAAATTATTTTTCAAATTGTTCCCCAGTGTAATTAAATAGTTGAGAAAAAAACCAAGAAACAAACTAATATTAAGTAACGGGCCCACATAGTGTAAGGCCTTATGCAACTTAAGATATTTTGTATGTGTCAGTTCTTACAGTCGACTTATTTTGTTTAATTTATTTAACAAGGAATGCAGCTCTTGCCTTGTGTAATTTAATCCAACTTAAACTTACTTGAACAACATATTATAGTTTACAAATAGTTAAAATAAATTGTTTAGCTAACTGGGTTATTCTAGTTTAAAGTTTACAGATTGCTTGGAAGTTTACGCAGTTAATTTTGTGTTATACTGGCTACTTGCTCTTTAATTCATCTAAGATCAAACAATAAACATTTAGTTGTGTTATGAAGCTGTTTATATATTATTTCGATATACTCAGCCCTACAACTAACAAATCCTCGAAACAAACATACATGTAACAGACGCAAAGACATTACACATTTGCCAGATCTTCATTTTGTCTTCCGATACTTTTTTTGTTATATATATCTATATATATATATATATATATATATATATATATATATATATATATATATATATATATATATATATATATATATATATATATATATATATATATATGCTAAAGGAGAGCTCAGGACCGCGAGAATTCGAAGAGTCCTGAGCTCTCCTCTGACATTCGGGTGCAATATACTTAATAATGTCATCAGTTCATCGAGTTTTCGGTCTTCTCCGAGGACGTTGGCGATCAAGCGGTGTCCAGTCCAGGACCGCCCTAGTCCATCTTTTATTTTTCCAGTGATGTCACTCACTTTTGTTTGTTATCTGATCCATATGCAGGGCTTTCTATCCCGTCTAGTAATGCCAAGCATACATCTTTCCATTCCCCTCTGTGCTACTCGAAGTTTATGAACTGACTGAGTTTTGAGTGTCCAGGTCTCACTTCCGTATGTCATAACGCATTTAACGCATCGTTCCACCTCCCGGACGGTAGTCCCTTCTATTGAAACCCTCTGCCCGATATCGTTTGCGAATTTAAGATGATTTAAGTATGCACCATTAATCCTTATTCTATCCTGTTTCTAATCAAGATTACGGATCACTTCTTCCAGGCAGGCTGAGAAAAGAAGAGGCGATATTGCGTCACCCTGCCGTACGCCTCGCTCTACATTTATTCCAAACTCAAGATCGTCAAGGTGTCGCTGTAGCTTCATCATATATCGATTCTAGTAGATTTACATAGGCTTTCTCAACACCTTGATTAAACAATGTATCCATTATGGCCCGCTTTGAGATTGAATCAAATGTTTTTTCATAATCGATAAAAGCCAAGCACAGTGGCATAGTATATTCGTTGTATCTTTCAATGATCTGCAGTAGGACCTGGATGTGATCCATTGTATTGAATCCACTTCTGAATCCTTCTTGCTCCCTTGGTTGTGCGTAGTTAAGTTTTCTTAGTATTCTTTTGGATATTATCTTGCTGAAAACTTTGTACAGTACTAATAGGAGCTTCTTATTTAAGACATTTTGAGTATAATTTTACTAGTGTTTTATTTAAAGTCCCACCACCAGCTTTTAACATATCCACAGTTATACTATCCTTTCCTGGAGCCTTGTAATTTTTCATCGAGTCTATAGCCTTTGTTACTCCCTCCATCAAGATATCCGGCACTTGTTCTTCAGTGGGCATTGCTGTTCTTGCTTGATTCTTGTCCTCATACAACTTTGAATAAAATCTTCGGACAACCTCTAACATTTCCGTCTGTTCTCTGCATATTGTACCATCCTCACGCATTAAGGAAAACATTCGTGTCCTTTTCTGTCTTAGCTTCTGCTTAGCTTTGCCCTTTAGTTGCCCTGTTTTGCCCCAGAGTTTTCTGCACTAGCTGCATGTTGAATCGGTGTGTTTGCTCTCTTTTTTTTGGGGTGCGTTTGCTCTGTGAACATTTGTGAAGTTTCAAGTCGATCTGCCAATTAATTTGAACAAAAGCAATAGCTTAAAGTAATCGTATCAGTGTTATTTTTTAAAATGGAAAATATTCAAAATCGTGCAGGGACTAAATTCTTCTAAAAAAGATTCAAAGGTAATGAAAATTCATAGTGAAATGGTAAATGTATTATGGGAGTCTGCTCCTTCAAAACAATGGTTTGCAAGTGGGCAAGTGAGTTTCAAAGTAGGGTAGAGCGGGGCTAGTTGTGCAATTTCTCGCTTGATCTCTGTTAAGTTCTTAATTTACTCTTCTCTAAAACGTCTAGGGGTATCAAAACGATCCGAATAAAAGTTTAAAAATAATGCGAGAGCACTCCAAGTTGCCCAACGTGCCCCACTAGTGGGACTAGCTGAGGGTGTATAGAATGATCTGAGCACAAAATAACTGTAATCAACAAGCAAATATTTATTTATTATGATTATTACATACTCATTCTTACTATATGTTTGGAAAAATAAAATTAAAACAAACAAAATTAAATCTTTCCCTTCTTTGGATTATTATTACACTTTTTATATTTAAAATTATATATTTTAGAATAATTATAACGCAAATAAATATTAAATTAAAGTAGAAACTAATTATGAGATCAAGAATATTGCTAGATGATAAATCATCTTAAATTATTAATCATCTTTAAAGTCATCCTGTTGATATTATATTGTTTGGCTGCAGCATTTTTTCCTCCTCTCATTTTTCTCATTTTTTCTCCTCTACAGCTTTTGCTGCATCACTCTATTGTTGACTAGTAGCTAAATCTTTTGAGGTGTTTCTTTTATATGTACGTATCCTAAAATGTAATTATAATCATTAATACAATTATCAATATAAGTAATTTTAATTTGTAAACTTCTTGTAGAATTATTACATGCACAAATTAATTAATTGATGGTTATAAATTTATTAAAGAAAAATTTGATTTTCTACAATGAACATCTTGTGGGGTAGTAGATCAAGCATCGAACGCGCGTTGATCAACTAGCCCCCGTTGAGGCAATAAAATAAAAGTTAGGTTAAAAAAATCATAAGAGTTAAAAATAAATAACCATCTATAATCGAACGAACAATAATGAAGTAATCTTTAAATACTTACGAGGTCACGAGTATATGATGACCTGTAATATTTTTTTACGCCAAAGAAAAAAGATAGGTGGGAGTCCCTCATATATATATATATATATATATATATATATATATATATATATATATATATATATATATATATATATATATATATATATATATACTCTTGAAAATGAGGTTATGATAACATTGCAATAAAAACAACCTACAATGTAAAATAGCAAAATCGACAATTAAACAAATAGTACAATACTTGTTTTAAAATAAATAATAACAAATATGTTTTTCAACCAATTTGTCTGGTTTGCATTCTAGATAACAACTGTAAAATAATCATAATAATTAACCGTACTACAATACTTCCGTCGCTTAAACATTATCATGGTAATTCGACATAAATAACATGGTTAATAATTAAGTCCCATATAAATAATCGACAAACAAGTTATTAGAAATAAATGTTTATACTATCAAAATTGTCGTTATAAATTTTTTAAAGATTTTACAGTATATTTAAGAGAGTTTATAGTTCAAAAACTGCCACTATTAATTTTTTTATTAAGCTTCTAAAAGCGATTTGCGGTTTTAGAAGGTTTTTTTAATTTTTATATATCTTGTTCTCTTGAACAAGCAAGCATATAGCAATATCAAATACACGTTTTTGTAGGGAATTGGACGCTCTACAAAAAAGCTCACTTGTCAACGTACGATAAAATTACTTTTTCAAAAGATATTCAAGGTTAAAGTTGAATTTGATGATTTTTTATTTTTGCTACGAAATTATTTATTACAAAAAAAAAAATCTGATCAATAGGGTGTCATCAGAATAAATCAGCTTCCTTTTTCGTAAAGCTCCATGAATTTCAAACCGTCATAGAAAAATGGAAACTGTTCCCTCACATATAACATATAATATGTTATATATATAACATATACATATATATATATATATATATATATATATATATATATATATATATATATATATATATATATATATATATATATATATATATATATATTTATATATATATATATATATATATATATATATATATATATATATATATATATATATATATATATATATATATATATTATATATTTCATTCATTTTCTTCACTTATTTTATTAAACTTTCTTTGGTTACATTTGAAATTTTTTTCTTATACGCGCATACAACTTAAATTATATATTGTTTTTCGTCTTTGTGTTTAGCGAGAATATTAATGTTATGTATTCTTCGGTCAATTTTACAGCCCGTTCTGCGATATCATTGGCTTCTTTTAGATTTTCAACAATTCTCAAGCCTCTTAGATAATCTTGATTGTTCGACCATTTAACAACATCAATCTGTAGAAAATTTTTATTAATATTGAAGCTTTCAACAATTTTTAAAGATAATTAACAAAATAATCAATGTTCTTAGTTTGAAATCATGTATTTTTATATGATTTATCACTATAAAATATAGAAGATCGTTGTAAAAGTACAAAAAACAATATCCACAACGTTTTGCTGAAATATTTGATAGTATACAAATTTAGACACAAAGCACGAAGCTTTGTGAATAAAAAATTAATTGTTTTTTTAGTATACTAGTTTAAATTTGGTGCACTGGCATGCATATTGACCACGAACTCAGCTTTAATCATGGATAACTTTTGATTAAGTAATTTTAACGTAAATTAGTAAGAGAGCTTTTTTGTAGAGCGTTCAATTTCTTATAAAAATATGTTTTGGATTTTACGAAATAATCAATGTTTTTATTTTGAAATCATATAAATATATATTAATTACTGTAAAATATAGATGATCGTTGTAAAAGTACAAAAAACAATATCCACAACGTTTTGCTGAAATATTTGATAGTATACAAATTTAGACACAAAGCACAAAGCTTTGTGAATAAAAAATTAATTGTTTTTTTAGTATACTAGTTTAAATTTGGTGCACTGGCATGCATATTGACCACGAACTCAGCTTTAATCATGGATAACTTTTGATTAAGTAATTTTAACGTAAATTAGTAAGAGAGCTTTTTTGTAGAGCGTTCAATTTCTTATAAAAATATGTTTTGGATTTTACGAAATAATCAATGTTTTTATTTTGAAATCATATAAATATATATTAATTACTGTAAAATATAGATGATCGTTGTAAAAGTACAAAAAACAATATCCACAACGTTTTGCTGAAATATTTGATAGTATACAAATTTAGACACAAAGCACAAAGCTTTGTGAATAAAAAATTAATTGTTTTTTTAGTATACTAGTTTAAATTTGGTGCACTGGCATGCATATTGACCACGAACTCAACTTTAATCATAGATAACTTTTGATTAAGTAATTTTAACGTAAATTAGTAAGAGAGCTTTTTTGTAGAGCGTTCAATTTCTTAAAAAATATGTTTTGGATTTTACGAAATAATCAATATTTTTATTTTGAAATTATATAAATATATATTAATTACTGTAAAATATAGATGATCGTTGTAAAAGTACAAAAAACAATATCCACAACGTTTTGCTGAAATATTTGATAGTATACAAATTTAGACATAAAGCACAAAGCTTTGTGAATAAAAAATTAATTGTTTTTTTAGTATACTAGTTTAAATTTGGTGCACTGGCATGCATATTGACCACGAACTCAACTTTAATCATGGATAACTTTTGATTAAGTAATTTTAACGTAAATTAGTAAGAGAGCTTTTTTGTAGAGCGTTCAATTTCTTATAAAAATACGTTTTGGATTATACGAAATAATCAATGTTTTTATTTTGAAATCATATAAATATACATTAATGACTGTAAAATATAGATGATCGTTATAAAAGTATAAAAAACAATATCCACAACTATTTTGTAGAGCGTTCAATTTCTTACAGCTACATATTGCTGTATATTTAGTTGTACAAGAGTACATGCTGTTTAAATGAGAAATATATCGTGCTTTCGGCAATATTTAATATAATTTTCAGGATCATCTTAAAAGTTATTTTATATAAGTGCTGTATTTTACACCAATTGTTACCTTTTTTCACAAAAAGTCAGATGCGCAAAAAATCCACATGTTCGAAATGAGATATGAGAGGGGGGTCCCATTGAATCCTTTGAAAATACGGTCTCGGGTGCTTTTTGTACGGTCCCATGTTATTCCTCCGTCACTGTCACCCGTGTCTTGCTGAACATTTATAACTCTGTGTCACCCTTCTGAGCGAAGTCGATACGTCAACCGATACCGAACTATTACGCGCGAGATTGTGACTAACTAACTACAGCTTGGATGTTGTCGGGTTCGCGTGGTGTCCGAACACCGGAGTTTCCGATAAAGTTTAGTGAAATTTGTCCTTTGTATATATTGGTAGGGAAATATAATTTATATTTTCAAGCATTCTGATAGGTTGATAATTATGCTACGTAATATTCTGGGATAGGTGGTCTTTTGCGCTATGAAAAAGCAGATATTATCATTCCAATAAGTTTAACTACTTTTGTATTGGTACAATATTTAATTAAAAAGGAGCCTCTTCTTAATTAATTAATCCTGTTTTAGGATCAAGCATCAGGATAAAAGAGAAGTTCTCACTATCACTGCTGTTTTGTCACAAACCAATCAAATTCATATTTCAAATTAATTGAAAACTTCTCTGTTATCACCTTCATTGTCACTCAGCCAGTCACTACATGATCAAGATCTCTTCAGCATGTTTCCAACTCGCTCGGTCCTGAGCTTTCTCCCATGATACCACTTAATCGCGTTTTCGGTCTTCTTCGTGGACGTTTATGATCAAGCGGTATCGACACCAGGATTGCTGTGGTCCATCTGTCGTCACATCCCAATTGTTCAAATTTTTTGAACTGGTTGCCATATGAGTGCGTGAGACAAAGTGGGAGTATGTTCTCAAATACCATATTAAGCCTACCAAATGCTTGCTAGCCAAATTTAATACTAGGATTCCACAGCCTTTTGCAGCTCTTGTTTTGGTTTTTCTAGCTTATTGTAGCTCATCTTGTGACAGGAGAATAATATCATCTGCGAATCTAAATTCCGTAATTTAAATTTCGATTTATAGGAAATATGTAATAATAATAATAATAATATTCAGCTTTACAGGGCCTAGTGGCCCTTGGCCTCGAGTTCTTTCACTCTTCTTTTCCAACTTTTTCGGTCCAAAGCGTTATTCTTCCAATCCCTCACTCCTACTTTCCTCAAATCATTTAGTACGTCATCCAGCCTTTTCTTCCTCGGTCGCCCTCTTCTTCTCTTTCCCCCTTCGCCTCTCATCAGAATTCCCTTAACTCATCTCCCGCTGCGCTCTCAACACCGGAAGAATGTTTGGTTTTTTGTGCAATTCTTCTATTTCTTCCTTTCTCCTCCAAAAATGCTCCTTAATATCTTACGATCCCAGACTTCCAGGTTAGTTTCTTCCTTCTTCGTCATCGTCCATGTTTCGCACGCATAGGTTATAGGGGACCTAGAATATATATATATATATATATATATATATATATATATATATATATATATATATATATATATATATATATATATATATATATATATACCAGGTGTCCCATTAAGGATGGATCGCGACCGTATCTTGAAAACTATTTATCCCACAGCTTTGGGGAAAAAAAAAATTGTACTAAAAATGATCATGAGAAATTCACCAAAAATATTTTTAAGCTTCTAAAACGACCGCAAGAGGGCGTGACGAGCTAAACATTTTTAAAAATCATTTTTTTGTGTATTTTCAAGCGTTAACCGAGTAAGAAAAATTCTCAGTTATAATTAGCAAACTGTCTCCTACAACTTTGTTTTATGACATTTTGTCGTAACTTCGCGAATAAAGAAGTGGGGGGAGTTTTACCTATTTAGATAAAAAGTCGTCTAATGTCCGTTTGCCTAAACTGATTTTCCTCAATTTGGATTCATTTACAAGGCAATTGCTGGGACAATGAGATAATCTGGGAGATAAATTATTTAGTTTATAAATGAAACCGCGAGGTGGCGTTACATTCAACAATAGTTTTTTGAAGTTTTGTTCAGTTTTTTCAAATGGAATGGTACAGCTTTTACTACATGGCAAGAAAGGTAATTTAAAGAGGAATCATCCAGTGAAAACCTGAAATCGATATCTCTGACATGTCAAGAGATATTTCGATTTTTCTGAAAAAATTAGTTATTATTTCACTACTACCTGCATTAAGTTAAAAAAATATTAACTTAATGTTTGCCTTCCTTCACACTTTACCCAGGCTTAGGACTGGTCCAAATTCTTCGTGCCATATTAATTTGGAGCGTGTTTAAAGGCCTCGTTATTCGTAAAATGCATTGTTAAATATTATTATAATAATTATTAATAATCAATAAATGCAATGTTGAAAATGTAATGCGTTTCAAAACTGACAAGTTAATTTGACTGTTTTTATTTGTTTCCATGGTCCCCTTCTTACACTCTTTGAGTAATGTACCTAAGGATTGCATGCGTTTATTTGGAAACCCGAACACGCATAATTTCATTCATCCATTCATTTAGTTTAAAAGAAAGAGTAGGTATATTTATTAATGACTGATTTCAATATTCTGTCAAGTAGTATTTAAGCATCACAAAAGAGAAAATGCAACAGTTGGGGAAAGGCATTTTTTGCGCTTATGTAATTAATTAGAAAATATTATCAAGGTCAGGATTAGAATATTTATGATTGATACTGAATAGATAATTTTATTTTTTAAATAAAATTGCTGCGGTTGCGACCTAAATATTAAGACCAATTTTTAACTTAATATTACGGTAAAAATTAAAACGAACTGATTCTTTTCAGAAAAATCGAAATATCTCTTGATATATATATATATATATATATATATATATATATATATATATATATATATATATATATATATATATATATATATATATATCGCATTTTTTGTTTCTTTTTGTATACTCCTTCCCAATCATGGCCATTTCGTCTTCGTGTTGTAAATTTGCAACACCATGACGTCCATGCTATCGAAGCCGATATGTCAAAAGCCTCTAATAATCGACGCTATGAGAACTGACTGTCCAATGATTGTTGCAGGTGTTTGCGGAATGCCTGCATGTTGCAATATTGCTTTTAGGATTAAACACCTGATTGAGCGACAAAATTTTAGTTAAAAGTGATCGTTGTCTATTTTGGGTACGAAAACATGGACAGTTATTGCAAGATAGGGTAATGAGAATAAATTAACTGATAACCTAAAATGAAACTTAACTTGGCCAGACTAATTAAGCTATAAAACTTTTTATTTCTTTCATCTCATTCATCCTGACAAAATACACGCTTCAACGTTCTTTTTGTTAATGATTCAGCACGGATTCACACAATTTGAGCAAATGAAATGATGAAAACCAAACGGAGACAAATTGCTCAGAGATTCTTTTTTGCAAAAAATTTGCCTAACGAACAAAATTTTAAAAATATAAAAATGTTCGAAAAATACAAACTTTTAAGGTTAACGTTTCGGGAAGTATTCTCCTCCCGTTTTCAAAACGAATCTAAAAATAAATTATATTAATTGGTATAAATTCTGAAAAGATAGGAAATAGATATATTTTTGTGTATGTCAATGTTACTTATATTAACAATTATTTTTTAATTTTTAGACAGTGACATACTACCAATATATATATATATATATATATATATATATATATATATATATATATATATATATATATATATATATATATAGGTGAGGTTTACTGTGTGATTGTGTATTGAAATACTTAAATGTTTTAAATTGTATTCTTTAGAATCGGGAACCATATTGAATTTAAATCTACAGAAGGCATAACAATACTGTCATTTTTATTTAATTTAATTACAGCGGTTTACACTTACTTAATTACACTTAAGTATTTCAATACACAATCACAATTACATAGTAAACCTCATTGTTAATGTATGTATCATTGACATACATAAAAATATATTTACTTTCGATTCGAGCGGGTTCGAATCCTTTACTAGGTAAAAACGGTTTTTCTAAAATTCTTGTAAATGTTTCTAGGTAAGAGTATAAAATCTAACAAGGAATCATCCCTCAGTCACGCCAGTTCGAGGCTGGGTAAGGCCGGATGCCTTCTGAGAGGTTTTCTACGTTGGTCACTCGCCAGTTGATAGGCTTCTCGAGATACTTTCGGTTAAGCACAAAACCAAGGGTTGAGAGCACGAAGGGGTGATGACCGGGGTTTTCAGTAGCTGATGATTCGGCTGTTCAGCTGTAGGTTCAGTCGCTAAATAGCCTTCTCAGTTGCTGATGAGCCTCTAACCTCAAAACTTTATCTTTTCAGAATTTATAGAAATTAAAATAATTTATTTTATTCGTTGTATTCTTCTCCCGTTTTGAAAACGGGAGGGGAATACTTCCCGAAATATCTGTGTCCTAAAAATGTGTTATGGTACAATATCCACAATGTCTCTATCTATATTCTAATTACAGTAAAATTAATATAATTATTGAACATTGATAATTACATTTGGTTCAATTATATTATTCCATATTTTAATAAGCACATATAATTAAACGTTTATTACATTACTGTGTGTACATATTTTATAAATTAATCAAAGTATATATATGAAATAAACAAGTAAAAGTTTCATTATATAAATTATTACATAATTAAATTATTATATATTAAATATGTTGTTAATGATATTTTTGTTCATTTGACCATTGAAATTATTTGGCCAAATTAAGTTATCAAACGCAATAAAAGAAAATATTTAATATTGAAATCTAATTTTTAATATAGTTATTAAAAAAAATAATTTCCTATTCGTGGAGTAAAGGATTAAAAACGTTTTAGTTTTTTTACATTTTAGAAACAAATCAATTTTCATGGAATATGTTTTAATTCATGTAATCATATAATTCATATAATAAAATAATCATTTAATTCATATAATCATCAGTAAAATATTTGCATTGATTTAATACGTTTTACATGTTTATTTTAAATAAATCTTAGATTATAAAAATATGTCGTCTCCTTTCTTTTCCCACCACCAACCTCTTCTAACAAAAAAGCTGTGCGTGGACTATATAAGAGGGTTTAACGTTCTTGTTTTTAAAAACTATTTTTAAATGAAATTAAGAATTATATTTTCTATATAAGAAAAAATTCTATATATATATATATATATATATATATATATATATATATATATATATATATATATATATATATATATATATAACATCATCATCAGCCCGTATCGATCCACTGCAGGATGAAGGCCTCTTCAGCATGCTTCCAACCTTCACGGTCCTGGGCTTTCCTCTGCCACTCGGGTCCAATATACTTAACGATGTCATCAGTCCATCGTGCTTTCGGTCTTCTTCGCGGACATTTGCGATCAAGCGGTATCCACTCCAGGATTGCCTTGGTCCATCTGTCGTCCCATCGCCTCGCTATATGGCCTGCCCATCTCCATTTCAACTGTTTTACTCTTCCAATGATGTCACAGACTTTTGTTTGTTTCCTGATCCATGCACAGGACTTTCTGTCTCGTCTTGTAATGCCAAGCATACATCTTTCCATTCCCCTCTGTGCCACCCCCCAAGTTTTTGAATTGATTGTGATGTGAGTGTCCAGGTTTCACTTCCGTATGACATAACGGGTAGAACGCACTGATCGAATACTTTTCTTTTCAGACAAAGTGGGAGTCTGCCCTTAAACACTATGTTGAGCCTACCAATATATATATATATATATATATATATATATATATATATATATATATATATATATATATATATATATATATATATATATATATATATATATATATATATATATATATATATATATATATATATAGAATTTTTAATTTTAATATATATATATATATATATATATATATATATATATATATATATATATAGAATTTTTTTTTTTCGGCCGTAACTTGAAAACTATTTATTCCACAGCTGTACTAAAAATTGTACTAAAAATGATCATGAGAAATTCACCAAAAATATTTTTAAGCTTCTAAAACGACCGCAAAAGGGCGCGACGATAAAACAAAAAAAAAACTCGACTTGTCTCGACGCGTTGAAAAGATGGCATACACTGTGATCAATGTGTGGATGAGGACTTGGCATATGTACCATCATGCACTAGTTGCTCTGATGTGGGAAACAAAACCGACAACCCATCGACATGAGCCCAACACAAACGCCAACCTTCACCAGCGCAGGTTTACCATCGACACATTGGGCAAGTGACGCTTACCATATCGTATGACCCATATGTAACGCCGGCCTAACACTATTTGAAGTGAATCTGAAGTGAATCATACAACAAAGAAAAGTAAAAATATCGATAAACAATTTTTTGTATAAAAAAACCATGACTAATGTGACAATTTTTATATTTTAAATAATCCGAAAGTAATATTTAGAGAGTGTAAATGTTGTATACATGGTACTGTAAAATTTATGCCCCTGGGCAAAATGGCAAAATAGGATTTTTGTTAATATACATATATATATATATATATATATATATATATATATATATATATATATATATATATATATATATATATATATATATATATATATATATATATAGATATATATATAGATATATATATATATATATATATATATATATATATATATATATATATATATACCAGGTGTCCCATTAAGGATGGATTGCGGCCGTATCTTGAAAACTATTTATCCCACAGCTTTGGGGAAAAAAAACTTGTACTAAAAATGATCATGAGAAATTCACCAAAAATATTTTTAAGCTTCTAAAACGACCGCAAGAGGGCGTGGCGAGCTAAACATTTTTAAAAATCTTGTTTTTTGTGTATTTTCAAGTGTTAACCGAGTAAGAAAAATTCTCAGTTATATTTAGCAAACTGTCTCCTTCAACTCTCCTCCTTTGTTTTATGACATTTTGTCGTAATTTCACGAATAGAGGGGGGGGGGGGGGGGGGGGGGGGGGAGTTTTACCTATTGAAATAAAAAGTCGTCTAACTAGTCGTCTAGTTCATAAATAAAACCGCGAGGTGGCGTTACATTCAACAATAGTTTTTTGAAGTTTTGTTCAATTTTTTCAAACGGAACGGTACAGCTTTTATTACATGGCCAGAAAGGTAATTTAAAGAGGAATCATCCAGTGAAAACCCGAAACCGATATCTCTGACATGTCAAGAGATATTTCGATTGTTCTGAAAGAATCAGTTATTATTTCACTACTACCTGCATTAAGTTAAAAAAATATTAACCTAATGTTTGCCTTCCTTCACACTTTACCCAGGCTGAGGACTGGTCCAAATTCTTCGTGCCATATTAATTTGGAGCGTGTTTAAAGGTCAACGGGCCAACAACGAAGATAATAATAATAACAACAGTCAAATAAAATTAATAGCACAACAGTCTAATAATTAACAGAATCTGAACTTTAACGCCTTTCTAAATGTTTAAAATGCCTTCCATCCTTAATGGGACACCTGGTATATATATATATATATATATATATATATATATATATATATATATATATATATATATATATATATATATATATATATATATATATATATATATATTCTATAATATTTTCTATATAATTAAAGTAATTTGATAAATAATTATAAAAAGAGAGACTTAGATAATAACGAATACAAATAATGCTGCTGTACTAATGTTAACTCTATAAGTCTTAAGTCTGCTGGATCCTTCTTGCTTTCCTTCTTCTATTTCTGTTTATTATAAGAAACCAGTATAGATTCTTCATATTCCTGGTATTGATGAAAGAACTGTTTGGTATGTCATGTCTGCATTCTTCAGGTTGATAAGGGATTTTTTTTACAAAACTCGTGTTCAGACCCTGAACCGCTCGACGCACGTTTCGCTAACCATGTTAGCATCATCAGTACGTTATTTAATCTTATTATTAACCTTATATTAAATCATCTCCTGATGATGCTAACATGGTTAGCGAAACGTGCGTCGATCAGTTCAAAAAAAGTGATTTGGTGTTTAGTGGTAAATCTCTTCAAGTTTATTCATGATGTAATTAAAGATTTTGCACACTTGACAGCAAGATAAGTAGATTTTATTTAAACTTGTACACATTTTAAACAAAGTGGGTTCCAGCATGATTCATCAACTCTTTTCACTCGCTTATGTTTTATTAAAATCTTTATTTGGTATGGGTTTCACATGACACATTGCAAGCTACAATTTTAGTATATTTACAGGTTTATATACAGGATTGTCAGTAATGCCGTAAATAGCAATGTATATTTTTTATAAATCTCTGGGAAGGGCATGAAAAGAGCTTTTAAAAAATACTATATACTTCATATTAATTATTTCAATCCGTTATTGAAACTTGAAAATAAAACTTGTATGTTAAATTTCTGTATGTATAAAACTTTGCTTTTATTAGTTGTGTCCTACGCAATATAAAAACGAGTTTGTAGTAAGAAAGTGCGACAAACTCAAATTTTTTATGTGAGCCGGCCCTGTTCATGTTACAGCAGTTAGCTTATCATTTTCGATTTTAGGACTACAAAATGCTCCATGCACATCTATTTCCATCAATGTTACCTCAAAAAAGTTTAAATTTGTGGACCTGTGTTGTTAGTAACAACGGACATTTTATAAATACAATAAAAAAAAACGAAACAGAAATTTTCAGTCAGTTGATCCTGTGCCTTTGAAATATAATTTTAAACCAATTTGTATAGTAATTTTCCAGAAATGTTTTCGATATATTCTTGTCACAGCATTGTTTACAACGTTTCTGATAAAGCGAATATTTTTTTCTAACTAAGAAATATTACGTTGCTCGGAAATATAAGAACTGTATTTTTCCAAGAAAATGAAGACACAAAAGGCACTAATTGTTTAAAATGTTTTTGTATAAAATCTACTGCCTAACTGTTATTAAATGAAGACAACCCCATGAGATAGTTACTTATAGAGCGCCAGAGAAAATATACTTCGCTTGGAACGGAATGTATCTGTTTAAACAAAGATTTTCTCTCGGGTAAAATTTCAACACGGGAAATGTCCCCGATTTCGTTGCCATTCACGAAAGATTTCCCTGTCTGACTTTTCCCAAGAAATATCGAGAATAGTACCTGATAGGTTAAAGATTAATTTGTTTTTGGTGTTTCTATTTGCGAATAGTAAGAAACTGATAGAAACCGGAAATTACTACACTCATCTTCGTCATTATTAACAATCTTTGTCATTTCCTTTTCGCAAAATGAAGCTGATGTTGAACTAATATATTTTTCGATTGCAGTTTTTATAGCTGTTGAGTCAGCGTTGATAGTTGAAAATATATTATTCTGACGGTGCAGTATCAGAAAAATACAGAGAGCGAAGAAGTCCTTCCTAACCTAATTCTTTGGTTCTTTCTTGGGCGATTCTGACACAATTGACATGCTGGAGAAGAACACCTTTTCGGCTAATCATTCTTTTACGTTTTTGAATCAAACCCATGTTTAGTCTATCAAGCTCAGCAATATAATATCCAACACTTATGGTTTTAGGAGGATTTGGAATCTTATAGTGAATATTTCCCTCCTTACAAGGTTATCCTGGTGCTAACCATTACTGGATTAGTTAATAAAATTTACTTTTCAGCTTCAGTAACAATTTGTTGTAGAGCAGGATCTGTGCCTAATCTGAATAAAAGTGCTCTGCAGATGGCTACACGTTGAATATTGTTTTCAACTGGTTGTTGACAACTGACAAGTTGACACCGCATCCACATTCTTCCTCTTTCCAGTTACTTCAGTTATTTTAAAAACCACTCTATTGTAAACCACAAACTTTTAAGCCATGTAGCTAATTTTTTGGTGGTTTGCTTGAGATACTGTCCGAAATACTCAAATCGCCGTTCTTAATTTTTATAAATCGACTCTGGGATGTTCCATTGGTTATATAAAAAGGAAAAATATACTTTGCTTGGAACGGAATGTATGTGTTTAAACAAAGATTTTCTCTCGGGTAAAATTTGAACACGGGAAATGTCCCCGATTTCATTGCCATTCACGAAAGATTTCCCTGTCTGACTTTTCCCAAGAAATATCGAGAATAGTACCTGATAGGTTAAAGATTAATTTGTTTTTGGTGTTTCTATTTGCGAATAGTAAGAAACTGATAGAAAACGGAAATTACTACACTCATCTTCGTCATTATTAACAATCTTTGTCATTTCCTTTTCGCAAAATGAAGCTGATGTTGAACTAATATATTTTTCGATTGCAGTTTTTATAGCTGTTGAGTCAGCGTTGATAGTTGAAAATATATTATTCTGACGGTGCAGTATCAGAAAAATACAGAGAGCCAAGAAGTCCTTCCTAACCTAATTCTTTGGTTCTTTCTTGGGCGATTCTGACACAATTGACATGCTGGAGAAGAACACCTTTTCGGCTAATCATTCTTTTACGTTTTTGAATCAAACCCATGTTTAGTCTATCAAGCTCAGCAATATAATATCCAACACTTATGGTTTTAGGAGGATTCGGAATCTTATAGTGAATATTTCCCTCCTTACAAGGTTATCCTGATGCTAACCATTACTGGATTAGTTAATAAAATTTACTTTTCAGCTTCAGTAACAATTTGTTGTAGAGCAGGATCTGTGCCTAATCTGAATAAAAGTGCTCTGCAGATGGCTACACGTTGAATATTGTTTTCAACTGGTTGTTGACAACTGACAAGTTGACACCGCATCCACATTCTTCCTCTTTCCAGTTACTTCAGTTATTTTAAAAACCACTCTATTGTAAACCACAAACTTTTAAGCCATGTAGCTAATTTTTTGGTGGTTTGCTTGAGATACTGTCCGAAATACTCAAATCGCCGTTCTTAATTTTTATAAATCGACTCTGGGATGTTCCATTGGTTATATAAAAAGGAAAAATATACTTTGCTTGGAACGGAATGTATGTGTTTAAACAAAGATTTTCTCTCGGGTAAAATTTGAACACGGGAAATGTCCCCGATTTCGTTGCCATTCACGAAAGATTTCCCTGTCTGACTTTTCCCAAGAAATATCGAGAATAGTACCTGATAGGTTAAAGATTAATTTGTTTTTGGTGTTTCTATTTGCAAATAGTAAGAAACTGATAGAAACCGGAAATTACTACACTTATCTTCGTCATTATTAACAATCTTTGTCATTTCCTTTTCGCAAAATGAAGCTGATGTTGAAGTAATATATTTTTCGATTGCAGTTTTTATAGCTGTTGAGTCAGCGTTTATAGTTGAAAATATATTATTTTGACGGTGCAGTATCAGAAAAATATAGAGAGCGAAGAAGTCCTTCCTAACCTAATTCTTTGGTTCTTTCTTGGGCGATTCTGACACAATTGACATGCTGGAGATGAACACCTTTTCAACTAATCATTCTTTTACGTTTTTGAATCACACCCATGTTTAGTCTATCAAGCTCAGCAATATAATATTCAACACTTATGGTTTTAGGAGGATTCGGAATCTTATAGTGAATATTTCTCTCCTTACAAGGTTATCCTGGTGCTAACCATTACTGGATTAGTTAATAAAATTTACTTTTCAGCTTCAGTAACAATTTGTTATAGAGCAGGATCTGTGCCTAATCTGAATAAAAGTGCTCTGCAGATGGCTACACGTTGAATATTGTTTTCAACTGGTTGTTGACAACTGACAAGTTGACACCGCATCCACATTCTTCCTCTTTCCAGTTACTTCAGTTATTTTAAAAACCACTCTATTGTAAACCACAAACTTTTAAGCCATGTAGCTAATTTTTTGGTGGTTTGCTTGAGATACTGTCCGAAATACTCAAATCGCCGTTCTTAATTTTTATAAATCGACTCTGGGATGTTCCATTGGTTATATAAAAAGGAAAAATATACTTTGCTTGGAACGGAATGTATGTGTTTAAACAAAGATTTTCTCTCGGGTAAAATTTGAACACGGGAAATGTCCCCGATTTCATTGCCATTCACGAAAGATTTCCCTGTCTGACTTTTCCCAAGAAATATCGAGAATAGTACCTGATAGGTTAAAGATTAATTTGTTTTTGGTGTTTCTATTTGCGAATAGTAAGAAACTGATAGAAACCGGAAATTACTACACTCATCTTCGTCATTATTAACAATCTTTGTCATTTCCTTTTCGCAAAATGAAGCTGATGTTGAACTAATATATTTTTCGATTGCAGTTTTTATAGCTGTTGAGTCAGCGTTGATAGTTGAAAATATATTATTCTGACGGTGCAGTATCAGAAAAATACAGAGAGCGAAGAAGTCCATCCTAACCTAATTCTTTGGTTCTTTCTTGGGCGATTCTGACACAATTGACATGCTGGAGAAGAACACCTTTTCGGCTAATCATTCTTTTACGTTTTTGAATCAAACCCATGTTTAGTCTATCAAGCTCAGCAATATAATATCCAACACTTATGGTTTTAGGAGGATTCGGAATCTTATAGTAAATATTTCCCTCCTTACAAGGTTATCCTGGTGCTAACCAGTGCCTAATCTGAATAAAAGTGCTCTGCAGATGGCTACACTTGAGTATTGTTTTCAACTGGTTGTTGACAACTGACAAGTTGACACGGTATCCACATTCTTTCTCTTTCCAGTTACTTCAGTTATTTTAAGTTATTGTAAACCATAAATTTTTAAGCCATGTAGCTAATTTTTTGGTGGTTTGCTTGAGATACTGTCCTAAATACTCAAATCGCGGTTCTTAATTTTTATAAATCGACTCTGAGATGTTCCATTTGTTATATAGAAAGGGTGATGCTAGCCAACCCAGTAACTATAGACCGATAACATGTTTATCGGTGTTGTATAAATTATTCACAGCCCTGCTCAACGAAAAAATTTACCAACATTGTGACTATAATAACATATTTGAAGATGAGCAGAAAGGGTGTATTTGGGGAAGTATGGGATGCAAGGAACAACTGACGATTGATGCAGTAGTTCTTGTGCAAGCACGACTTGAATATGTGCTATATAGATTACAAGAAGGCTTTGGATAGTGTCCCACATGATTGGTTATTAGAAGTTTTGAACATCTACTAAATTTGTCCGCGTATTACCAACTGTTTAAGGTATCTCATGACTAAATGGAAGACTAATGTATTTGTTCACCAACAGTACATTGGAACAACAAATATCGAGAGGGGAATAATTCAGGGAGACTCCTTCTTCCTTGTTTGGTTTTATTTAGCGCTGAATCCGATGTCCATATCACTTAACAATACGAATATTGGCTACAAACTTGACATGAGAAATTCCAGAAAACTATCTCGTTTGCTGTACATGGACGACTTAAAACTATGGAGAAATACGAGGGAAACTAAACTCATTAATAAAAACAGTCGAAATATTTGGTAAAAATATCAAAATGTCTTTCGGACTCGAGAAATGTTCCACTATCAGCATACAAAAAGGAATAATGAAGAACTAGCACCATAAGACTCATACAAATATTTAGGAATGCTTCAAAACCATAAATTTAATCATAGCCTATTTAAAAGGAATTTTTTCACTTTGTGTGTTTAGGGATAGACCAATTAAAACAGATCGGGCAGTTGACTATAATAGGCCGGATATTGTTCTAATTATCAAAAAGCAGAGGAGAGCTTTCATAATTGACATTGCGATACTACTCTCTCACAACATCAGAAAAACTGAAATGGAAAAGGTCACGAATTATGAAAATCTTGCATTTGACCTGAAAAATCAATGGAAACTCCAGAAAGTGGAGCTTCTACCTTTTGTTATATCCGCCGAAGGTCTAGTAAGCAAAACCTTTTCCAAAAACCTGGAAATTTTTGGTGTTTCAAAATCGATCATCACAGTAGAACAACGAGCAGTTCTCTTACAAACTTGCTACATTGTTCGTGAGGTACTAAGCTGAATGGGAGGAGCTGAACTGCTTTCTCATCTTGGTATTGTAAACCCGACCAGCCTAGGCTGAGATGATCGATGAATCATCTTTGTGATAATAATTTTTTTTTTGGGAATTTCAGCAAATTTACATAGTTTGTTAAACAAATAACTTTGTTTTTCTCAAATCTTATGCGGAATTTCTTTCATAACGTAAATCATTCTCAGGAACTCTTACTTGATATTTCGTTTTTTTTTATTTCACGTTGAAGTATAGTATATTTCCAGAAAGAGCCAAGAAGCAATATTTTAAAGTCCTGTTTACTGCACAACAGAACATCCGGCTTCCCTCATTGACTTTTCGGAATCGTATAAATCTTACAGAAGCAGAACGGGTCGGTAAAATCAGCATTTTTTCTGAGATTGGGAATATAGGACGACATAAACCCAAATAACCTGATATATATTTATTTTTCCAGTAATGATTCATCTAATGTTTCGATCTCGCTTCGCATACTTTAATTTTATAAAAATTATTTAACATTATAACAATAATTTGTGTCTACTTTATTTGTTATATTAAACTAATCTCGAAGAGATTTACCAGTAGACACCAAATTAGTTTTTTTAATTTCCTCGACGTTCGTTTCCTCTTACCATGTTGATATAATCTGATATAATATATATATATATATATATATATATATATATATATATATATATATATATATATATATATATATATATATATATATATATCTATATATATATATATATATATATATATATATATATATATATATATATATATATATATATATATATATATATATATATATATATATATATCGTCATCATCATCATCATCATTCTCATCGGCCCGTGTCGATCCACTACACAATGAAGGCCTCTTCAGCATGCTTCCAAATCTCACGGTCCTGGGCTCCCCTCTGCGACTCGGGTCCCATACGATCAAGCGGTATCCACTCCAGGATTGCCCTGATCCATCTGTCGTCCCTTCGCCTGGCTACATGGCCAGCCCATCTCCATTTCAATTGCTTTACTCTTCTAATGATGTCAAACACTTTCGTTTGTTCCCTCATTCATGCGCAGCGCTTTCTAGCTCGTTTTGTAATGCCAATCCAATGATGTCACATACTTTCGTTTGTTCCCTGATGCATGCGCATGACTGTCTGTCTCGTCGTGTAATGCCGAGCATACATCTTTTCATTCCCCTCTGTGCTACCCGAAGTTTTTGAACTGATTGCGGTGCGAGTGTCCAGATTTCACTTCCGTATGTCATAACGAGCAGGAGGCACTGATCGAAGACTTTTCTTATGAGGTAAAGTGGGAGTCTGCTCTTAAACACTATGTTGAGCCTGCCAGTCACACTTAACACGTCGTTCCACCTCCCGGGCGGTATCCCCTTCCACTGAAATCCTCTGCCCAAGATATATAAAGTGGTTCAAAATCTCCAAATCCTTTCCTAAAACTGAAATTCATGCAGTTCTTGTATGCCTCTTTGCATACAAGATATACTTTTAGATATTTTTTTACTGAACACTTTGTAGATTACTGATAGGGCTTATTGGACGGTAGTTCTTTAAATCTTCCTGTGTTCCTTTCTTATGTAAAAGGATCACTTCTGCATTTTTCCAGGTCAGGAATTTTTTGAGTAATGTCTGAATGATTGTGGCGTGTTCATATATTTTTTTTTCCTTTATTTGGGTAGTGGCGAAAAACCCAAATAAAGGAAAAAATAGAGGAATTTTTTGTTCTTTGAGGCATTTTAAGTATAATTTTGCAAGTGTTTTATGTAACGTCCGACCACCAGCTTTTAGTATTTCGACAGTTACAGTGTTCTTTCCTGGAGCCTTGCTGTTTTTCATGAATTTTATCCTCCATTAGGATATCTGGCATTTGTTCTTCCGTGGGTATTATTGTCTTTGATTGGTCCTGATCTTCATATAACTAGGAATAAAATTTTCTTACAACCTTTAACATGTGCACACTGTGTCGTCATCACGCCTTAAGGCAAAACATTTGCATTCTTTTGTCTCTTAGCTTCTGTTTAACGTTGTTAATTCCTTTATTTTCTTCCAGGGTTTTTTGCATTAGTATTTATATATATATATATATATATATATATATATATATATTATATATATATATATATATATATATATATATATATATATATATATATATATATTCTAATATTACCTGAATTTATTTTCTTTTTTATTTTATTATATTTATGTAATTAATTCTTACTTTACAATATTAAAAATGGGGAACAATTTATCTAAATATATAATCTATTTTACATCATGTTTCCCTCTAGCAAAAAAATATCTAACATCGAAATGTGTTACTGGCTGATATATATGAGCAATTTCTCATTTAGTCCCTGTGTCTCTTTTATACGTACACATTCTGCCTCTCGATTTATTCGTATAACTTGAAAAATAAACTTTTTGAAAATAAGATATGAATAGGGACAGGAGAATTATTTGGAGTATAAAAAGACTAATCTTTTTTCCGGATTTAATACAAAGAGGATGGATTTTCTTCCTCGTCTTTTTTTCCTCTGCTGGCGGACAACATACTAAAATTCTTGTCAGCGAATGTGGTTTTTTATCAGATCAATAGTCAAATATACGTTCATATAAAAGAAGGAAAAACGAAAAAGGGAAATATATTATATATATGACGTCTGTTTGGAATATTGTTACAGATTTTTTTATGTCTATTTGTACTTTATTATATATATTATATACAACAATATTACGAAATTTTTCGATGCATGAAGAAAGGAAAAATAAAATATGGAGTAATTAAAAAAAATGTTTATTGTACAGGCGTTGAAGTTTATTATAAATAGGATGAAATCAAGTGAAATTTATATCGAAAGACTCCAAAAAAAGTTTAATATACGCGAATCAAGCAGCTGGCTGGAATAATATCAAATATATCTTTTAAAATTTTGTTATGAATCATAATAGGTTCCCAACTTTGTTGTCCTTTTATGAATGTCTTTAACATTTATTTATTTACTGACAAATACATTGATTGCTTAGAAACCTTTAACTTAAAACAGATTATTTCCGTTCCAACCAGAACTACCAATACTAGTCCTACATTTATTGATCATATAATCGTATCTGCCGATTAGGATAATTGCAACAGTAACACTATTGATCTGCAGCCGATCGTTTCTGATCTGGTAATTGTATGTTGTATACCTAATTTTGTGGTGGACAGGACAAAGACAAATATATTATATCGACATTTAAAATCTATCGATAAAAATTATTAAATAATTTTTTAAACATGACAGATTTTGCAGCGATTGTTTATATGTCTAAAGCCAACCAGAATAATTTCTCAATAAAATTTTACTGAATATCTTTAACGTTCTAGCCCCCGAAAGGGAAAGGGAGATAACCAGAATAATAGTTAAAATAAAAGATAAATCATAAAAAATTCGGTGAAACTAGGTCACATTGGGATTATTATTGTCAATTAAGGAATCAAGTCAATATCGCTGTACGTAATAAGAAAATTGATTGACCGAAATGGTAATAATTCTAGAATATGGTGAAATGGCTTAAGAAAGCTTAATATTTATAATAAGGCATTTAATTAGACTATTTCAGAAAAACTATTGAAGTTGTATTTGATTTTCATTCAGTAACGGAGAAGATTATAAAAAATTATAGTTTTGAAGTTAAATCTAATACAATTGAGGCAGATGGGATTGGTTTGGACGTGGTGTTATTGTGTATGCATGAAATACTTCCTTTAATTATAAATATTATAGATTCTTGCCTGTTATGTTCTGAGTTTCCTGAAAAAATCCTAAATCAATTAATTATATTATGCCTATAAGTATACTACCTGTACTCTCTAAGGTCTTGGAAAAGATAATGACTTAGTAGTATACCTTCATTATTAAATATAATAGTCGACATTTTTAGGGCACATTTTTAATTTCAGTTATGATATAATTTTTTCGAGAAAATAAATCACCTGGGCTTTTCTGAGCAATCAATTAAATTATTACATAGTTACTTAATAAATCGAAATCAATATATTGTTACTGATAAAGGGAAAGCACGTAGCAATCAGTTTTTTAATAGTATACCACAAGGATCTGTTCTGAGACCGCTTCTATTTAGTATGCACACTTGCAGGATATCTGATTGGGTTAATAGCTGTTCTATTCAACTGTACCCTGATAATATCCCTGATGATACTTTTTTTACCCCAATGATATTGATAAGGCCTTGAAGTCTGTTAGTAATGATTTGGAAGGACTGTGTGAATTTTCACATAAACACCAACTTGAAATTAACATATCCAAGCCCTGTTATATGCTTTTTTTCCAGAATTACAGATCTCGTTTTAAATTATTTTGTGTTATCCATAGATATTAATATTCCAATGATACGAGATTTCGACCGCAGATCATTAAGTGTGTTAACCAGGCGTTCACTAATTTAAAGATATTAACATCGACACTTTTTCGACACACATCGTACATTAAAAATGCAGCATATGATCCGTATCTTGATCAAGGAAATATTGCGCGTATACAGAGAGTGCAGAAGTCTTGTCTTAGGTATATATAAAAAGGAATAAAACAATTTTTTACTATGTTATCTATCACTTATAGCTCTGTAAACCTTAGTTTCAGTTAAAGCTGTAAAACCTTAGTTTTAGAGTAGTGTTTGAGAATGTAAAGTCGTTTTACGAAACTATAGTCACACAAAAAAAATTGTTTAAAAATAAAAGTGATAGATACAAAGTAAAAAAATTGTTTTATTCCTTTTTGAAAAATGAACTATCACAAAGTAACGGACAAATCAATCAATATAACGGGTAGAATGCACTGATCGAAGACTTTTCTTTTCAGGCAAAGTGGGAGTCTGCTCTTAAACACTATGTTGAGCCTACCAAATGCCTTCCAGCCACATTTAACACGCCGTTCCACCTCCCGGGCGGTATTCCTATCCATTGAAATCCTCTGCCCAAGATATATAAAGCTATCCACAATCTCCAAATCCCTTCCTAAAACTGAAATTCTTCTGTCCTGAGCGAACATATTGAACATAACCTGACTCTTTTTCAGGTTTATTTTCAAGCCAAATGGTTTGCCAGCCCTTTGCAGTTCTTGTATGCGTTTTTGCAGCTCCTCTGGGTCTTGTGAAATGAGAATAATATCATCTGCAAATCTAAGATGGTTTAAGTTTGCACCATTGATCTTTACATCATCCTGTTCCCAATACAATTTACGGAATACTTTTTCAAGGCCAGCCGAGAAAAGAATAGGCGATATTGCGTCACCCTGCCGTACACCTCGTTCTACATTAATTCCCACTTCAAGATCATCGAGGTGAATTGTGGCTGTATCCATCATATATCGATTCTAATAGGTTTACATAGGCTCTCTCTACACCCTGGCTAAGCAGTGCATCCATTATCGCATGCTTTGAGATGGAATCAAATGCTTTTTCGTAGTCGATAAAAGCCAAGCACAGTGGCATGGTGTATTTGTTGTGCCTTTCTATAATCTGCTGTACAACCTGGATGTGATCCATTGTACTGAATCCACTTTTGAATCCTGCCTGTTCTCTTGGTTGTGCGTCATTCAGTTTTTTTAATATTCTTTTAGAAATGATCTTAGTGAAAACTTTGTACATTACTGATAGGAGGCTTATTGGACGGTAGTTCTTTAAATCTTCCTGTGCTCCTTTTTTATGTAAAAGGATCACTTCTGCATTTTTCCAGTCCAGTCAGGTACTTTTTGTTCTTTGAGGCATTTTGAGTATAATCCGACCACCAGTTTTTGGCATTTCGACAGTTACACTGTCCTTTCCTGGAGCCTTGCCGTTTTTCATCGATTCTATAGCATTTGTTACTTCCTCCACTAGTTGGAGGAAGTAACATGTTTTGTTCTTCTGTGGGTATTGTTGTCTTTGATTGGTTCTGATCTTCATATGAATAATATAAATATAATCCTCACGCTTTAAAGCATATATTTGCGTTCTGTTGTTTCTCAGCTTCTGTTTAGCTTTGTTAATTCCTTTGTTTTCTTCCAGGGTTTTTTGCACTAGCTGCATATTGAATCGGCGCGTGTCCTCTCTGATACGTTTTCTTATAGTTTTGTAGAGATCAGTATACTCGACCCTGCCAAAAGGGCTACCTGCATTTCTCATTGCTCGCCGTATCTTCATTAAATCAATGGTCTCACTGGAGATTTTTGTTTGTTTGAGACATTTTTCTTCTGGTGCTATTGAAGCAGCCGTTTGAAGTACACTGTTGACGATTTCTTTATATTGAACTGATATTTCCACCTCCTCTGGATCTTGTAACGCAGCAAACCGGTTTGACAAAGCAATCTCAAAATCGCTTCCTCACTCCAGCAGTTTTCCAGAATCCACCTTGCCCTTCTTTGATCTTACCATTCTTTCGCGCTCTTTTCGACAGTCAATCCCAACCCTTGCCCGTACCATTCGGTGGTCACTTCCAACATTAAAATTGTTAAGGACAGTACAATTGGTAAATATTGTTTTATCGTTGGTCATGATGTAGTCAATTTCGCTTGTGAGCCCAGATGGACTTTTCCATGTCCATTTTCTGCTGATATTTTTCTTATAGAATGAATTGATAATATATAGTTCTTGTCCTTCAGCAAAATCAACCAGTCACTCACCTCTATTGTCTCGCTCACCAGTTCCATATGGGCCAGTTGCATTTTCGTCAGTTCTTGTTGTTCCAATTCTGGCATTAAAATCACCTATTAGGATTTTGTACCTGCATTTCTCCTTGTGTAAAAACTGGGCCACATCATCATAACATTCCTCAATTTCCTCATCCCTATGGCTTATAGTTGGTGCATAAGCTTGGACGATTTGAAGCCTAAACTTTTTATTCAGCTGAATGGCGCATTGGGCTAGTCGGTCGGATGAACTTTCAAAATTTACCACACTGTCCTTCAGCTTTCGATTGATGAGGAATCCAATTTCACCACATCGCCCATTTTCTGTACCTCGAGTGTAGAGTACGTGTCCAGTTGGTTCCAGTCAAGCGGTATCCACTCCAAGATTGTCTTGGTCCATCTGTCGTCCCATCGCCTCGCTATATGGCCTGCCCATCTCCATTTCAACTGTTTTACTCTTCCAATGATGTCACAGACTTTTGTTTGTTCCCTGATCCATTCGCAGGACTTTCTGTCTCGTCTTGTAATGCCAAGCATACATCTTTCCATTCCCGGTGGCACAGAGGGGAATATATATATATATATATATATATATATATATATATATATATATATATATATATATATATATATATATATGTATATATATATATATATATATATATATATGTATATATATATATATATATACATATATATATATATATATATATATATATATATATATATATATATATATATATATATATATATATATATATATATATATATGTGTGTGTGTGTGTGTGTATGTATAAAAACTGGTTCTTTTCCTTCAGCTATTTAAATTGTTGTGGCTTTATCGTAGGTCTTTGGCTATAAATAAAATAGTTAACAGTAGCTAATTGATTCTCTGGATATATACATATATTCCCTGGATATATATACATATAAGATTATTGGGATATGTAGGACCATTTGTCACACATGCTACATCAAGCTAAGCTCAAGATATTTCAAGTAGGCTTAACTGAACATTAGTGCACTTAACACAGAATTATTGTATTGACAATTATCGGTCAAAGGCAGGTTCAGATATCTATATCGTAAGGTAACAGAGGAATTTGTATATATTTAAAGTAAATAATTATCGTTTGTATGAATGTCATAGTTGAAAATCAAACAGGGTGTATATTGTCAACTTTACTGTACATTTTATTCGTTTTTTTGTTGAAATTAAGCGTATAAGCTTCGTAATGAATTGGGGCCGATGATTTTTGTCAGTATTTCTGCCATTTTAGCTCATTTTGCAGCATTTTTTTATTATACACTACTACGATTAAAAAATAAGGTGAGTTTTATTTTTAAAATTCGCGCCCTTTATATATTCGCGCCCTTTAAGCTGGTATGACTGTTGTTGACATCTGACAAAAGTTTCGTATCATTTCGCTTGTTAATTTAGAAATTACAGCGTCGTTTGCAATTGTTATAGATATCTATCGGCCATTGTTTAAATACAAACAAAATAAAGTTCCTAAAGCAAATAACACTACATTGAATATTCAGAACTATTTGTATATGTCAGTGACTGTCAGATAGTCACGAGCCTCGCGACAGTAAACACCGAAGATGCCAAATGAGATTTTGGCGAAACGTCTGCAAGCTCCCGACAGGGACCAACCCGACAACCGGATGTACTCCCGGAAAAAACCCAATACATGTTTTTCCATCCGTGAAACAGTACGCACAAACATATATATATATATATATATATATATATATATATATATATATATATATATATATATATATATATATATATATATATATATCATTATCATCATCATCATCATCAGCCTGTATCGATCCACTGCAGGATGAAGACCTCTTCAGCATGCTTCCAACTTTCACGGTCTTGGGCTTTCCTCTACCACTCGGGTCCAATATACTTAACGATGTCATCAATCCATCGTGCTTTCGGTCTTTTTCCTTGGTCCATCTGTCGTCCCATCGCCTCGCTATGGCCTGCCCATCTCCATTTCAATTGCTTTACTCTTCCAATGATGTCACAGACTTTTGTTTGTTCCATGCGCAATCCATGCGCAGGACTTTCTGTCTCGTCTTGTAATGCGAAGCATACATCTTTCCATTCCCCTCTGTGCCACCCGAAGTGTTTGAATTGATAGCGAAGTGAGTGTCCAGGTTTCACTTCCGTATGTCATAACGGGTAGAACGCACTGATCGAAGACTTTTCTTTTCAGGCAAAGTGGGAGTCTGCTCTTAAACACTATGTTGAGCCTACCAAATGCCTGCCAGCCACATTTCACACATCGATCCACCTCCCAGGCGGTTTTCCCCTCCATTAAAATCCTCTGCCCAAGATATAGCTGTCCACAATCTCCAAATCCCTTCATAAAACTAAAATTCTTCTGTCCTGAGCGAAGTTATTGAACATAACCTGACTCTTTTTCAGGTTTATTTTCAAATCAAATGTTTCGCCAGCCCTTTGCAGTTCTTGTATGCGTCTTTGCAGCTCCTCTGGGTCTTGTGAAATGAGAATAATATCATCTGCAAATCTAAGATGGTTTAAGTTTGCACCATTGATCTTTACACCATCCTGTTCCCAATCCAGTTTACGGAATACTTCTTCAAGGCCAGCCGAGAAAAGAATAGGCGATATTGCGTCACCCTGCCGTACACCTCGTTCTATATTAATTCCCACTTCAAGATCATCAAGATGAATTGTGGCTGTAGCTCCATCATATATCGATTCTAATAGGTTTACATAGGCTTTCTTTACACCTTGGCTAAGCAGTGCATCCATTATCGCATGCTTTGAGATGGAATTAAATGCTTTTTCGTAGTCGATAAAAGCCAAGCACAGTGGCATGGTGTATTCGTTGTGCCTTTCTATGACCTGCTGTACAACCTGGATGTGATCCATTGTACTGAATGCACTTCTGAATCCTTCTCGTTCTCCTGGTTGTGCGTCATTCAGTTTTTTTAATATTCTTTTAGAAATTATCTTAGTGAAAACTTTGTACATTACTGATAGGAGGCTTATTGGACGGTAGTTCTTTAAATCTTCCTGTACTCCTTTTTTATGTAAAAGGATTTTATGGAAACGACATATATATATATATATATATATATATATATATATATATATATATATATATATATATATACATACATACATGTGATACCATTGATGCCGATATGGGACATACGGATTTTCGCCTTCCCCGGTATTACTCTATTATTAATCCAACTGAGCATATGTGGTATCAGGTGAAATTCAATGTTAGAGTAGAAAACATTTCTCCGACTCTAAGTGCAAGTGCTGCAACACTAATTAGGAAGGTTGTAGATAGTATTCGCAGAGAAAGTTTACCTACTCCGGCTCTGACGCCTTTTAAGAAACTAGGAATATTTGTTTTTTGAGATTTATAGAGGCAATTAATGCCAAAGGGCAACGAGATATTTTGAAACGAATTTTACTTCAGTCTGAACGACCAGCGAGCTTTTTTGAATGGTTTTTGTGGACACAAACTTCGTCCACAAACTATCAATTAATCTAGGGATAGGAAAAATCCACGTGGTGTAATATCTGATAAATATGGTGTTTGTGGAATTGTATTTATTATAATTTTAGGCGAAAAATTGCCGAATAATTTCGATAATATTATGAATAATATTATTTATTAATGTTTGACCAGTTGGAAGGTGGTCACTTGGTCACTTTATTTACATCATATACCTGTTTGTAACGGTTTTCGACTTTTAAACAAAAAATCAAAATAATGCAATTAAAGCAAATATAACTGTTTTCTAGTCTATAATATATAATTTGAACATTTTGATTACATGGAAAGGACTTTTGATTTATTTATATTGTAATATAATATTATAGTGGTTATCATATGAAACCATGTACTGGAGGAGTTTTTAGGTGTTACTTTTAGGTTAAAAATGTGATGGAGTGCAAGCTTTTTATTAATTAAAAAATATGTTTTTTTCTATGTACGTGAAAGGGTTTAAGTAGGGAACTACCTTTTGCTTCAACCTGTATTATTATTATTATCATTTTACTCAAAGTAGTGAGGTACCTCATATAAACTTTTTAGCAAAAAATTTACATTAAATTTTATATAACAAACGAAAGTTCTTCTGATGTGAAATATTAGATTTATGGCAAAATAATTCATGGTTTTTGCATGGCAATTCTTTACTCGCGCGATTATACATGCTAAAAATCAAACAATCACTAGCATGTCTGAATGATTGTGGCGTGTTCATATATTTTTTCCTTTATTTGGGTTTTTCGCCACTAACAGACCAGTTATTAATAACAATAATAATAACTCTCAAACAATTAACCTCACAATTTCTTATATCCGCGGTATTTCTGACACAATTAAAAGAGTAGGAAATAAATACAACATAAGAACGACATTTAAAACAAAAAATCCTCTTAGATCTCTATTAACAAAGACTAAACCAAACAATATACAACAAAATACCAAAAACGTGGTTTATAAAATTCCCTGCGAATGTGGCAAATTCTATATAGGTGAAACATCTAGACCGTTAGATGTTAGAGTAAAAGAGCATAAAAACCTTCTTAGAAAGGGCGATTTTAATAATTCTAGAATTTGTCAACACGTATGGGAATCGGGTCATAAAATCAATTGGAATAATTCCAAAACGGTATTAAAAGAATCGGTAACAAAATACAGAAGATTAAAAGAAACCGCTATAATTAATTTAAATAAAACGAATTGTATTGCTATGCCTTCGGTAGATTTAAATTCAATATGGTTCCCGATTCCAAAGAATACAATTAAACATATTTAAATATTTGAATACACAATCAGTACAATAAACCATCACACAGTAAACATTACCTATATGTATTTTTTGGTAGTATGTCACTACCATGAAAATCTATTGTTGTCAATGTAAGTATCGTTGACATATACAAAAAAATATATTTACTTTCACTCGTTACTTTATATATTACAAATTAATATAATTTATTTTTAGTTTAGTTTTGAAAGTTTAGTTTTGTTAATTTTTTTATAACATTTTTATATCTTTAAAATTTTGTTCGTTAGGCAAATTTAATTAAATTAAATAAGAAGAGGTATTTTTGATATTTTTTGACTTTTAGATAGTGGGGAAAAACCCAAATAAAGGAAAAAATCACTAGCATCGTATTCATAGCACCTGTTTCCACGATTAAAGAAATCACTTCGTGGACGCCCTTTTGAGTCTATGAAAGCCACGCAAGAGAGTTTGTTTGCTTTTTTAAAGGAAACACCACAAGTCAAGTATAAAAACTGTTTCGAACACTGAAAAAAATATGTTGGTGTTAGTGTATTGCAGGAAGAGGGAATAACTTTGAAGGATACAAAATAAAATAAGTTTGGATTTATTTAAGCCTGACTCTCAAAATAGAAACATTTTCGTCTTCATCAGGAATCAAACCAGTGACCCGAAAACGACATTTTTTTTCACGGTTATTATTAATCAAACATAAACATTGTCGATGATATTTCTAAACCGAATTACGCTCCAATAGCGCAACTTGAACGCCAATGCCGAAATTTGATGAATGATCTGCTATTAATTCGTCTTGTTTCTTTCAGCTTTCCATTGTCCTGCGGTGGGCGTTTTTTTTTTGTTACGACGAAGCTTAAATTGGATTTACTTGTTTTAAATGAATTAAACCTTTTGCTTTTGTAGTCCCTTTTTTGTACGTCTTAAATTAAATAGAATGGCCGAATACGTACAAATTGTTTTTATTTCATGTTGGAGCTTTTATCATTTAACTTATTTATCGTAGAAAAGTCTTTAATATAATATATATACAAGTTGTCCAATATTGTTGGTCAGTTTTGAAGGTATAATTATTAGGAGTCGATTTAAGGTATAATAATATTATTATTATAATACAGTGTTTCGAAATTTATTTAGCAAAAATAATACTGTCGAGATGGCGGTCTTCGAAGGGCTGGCATTATTGAAGGATAATCGTTACTAATAACTAGTTGGTAGAATTTTAGATAGTTATTATCTACTAGGATTTTTTTGATTCTATTTATATATTGTGGTTTATTTTTTGGATCATACATTCAAGAAATAAATAATTAAATAAAAAAAGTTCTTAAACCATATAATATAAACATATCAGAAATACCCAATAATAACACAAAACAAATATTTACAAAATTAAAACCACAAACACTCAAAATGGAACAATGAAATGTAATTTACAAAATCGATTGCATAAATTGCCCAAGCTCATATATTGACCAAAATAAAAAATATTTAAAAAACAGAATGAACATAAAAAAAGCAATAAAAACCTAGAACCAAACATAACTGCCATTTCAAAACATGTCTTGGATAATGACCACAACTTTAATTTTAATAACATACAAATTTTAGATTCTGAAAAACTATATGAAAAAACAAAAAAAAACAATTTTAGACTAATTTTAGAAATGATACTGATAATTTAAGTTGTTTATATAATGACATCATTAAATAATAAATTAATCTATATATATATATATATATATATATATATATATATATATATATATATATATATATATATATATATATATATATATATATATTATTCTTCTTATTATTTATGTTTGGGCGCTGGTGGACAACGAGAAGTACAGTTAGAAGCGTTTGTTGTTGTTAGCCTTCCTTTGCGTCCATACTGAATTCATTCTTTCCATATGAGCTTTTTTCCTTTCGTCAGATCAAGTTGTTCCAGTTTTCCTACATTTTTCTCTTCGGCCAACCTCCCAAACGTTAACTTTGAGTCTGAAACAGCCTCTATCCTGAATTTCGCTTTGAGTAATATTTACTGATCTTAGGTCCTCTTTAATTGCAGCAATCCATTTAATTATTTTTACTTTAGCTCTACTCCTATTTTCATAAAATTCCACTATTTGTTTAGTTAGCCTACTCGGATTCATCCGTTTTACGTGTCAGTAAAACTTAAGTCTTCTTTTTCTCATATCGCTAATATCAAGTATTGTGTCTTTTCAAAGGAAATTTGAAGTCCTACCTTTTCTACCGTTTTTGTGCCTTTAATATATCTTGAGTCAAAATTGATAGATTATCAGCAAACACCAGATAATGCATTTTAATGTTGATTCTCCCCAGTTTAATGGGTTGGTCAATATTCAGGGCCGACTTTTTTTTACGCCACTTTTGTATTACTTTTTCTAGATCACTGTTAAATAAGAGTGGCGAGAGTCCATCCCCTTGTCTCACTCCAGTTTTAATTTCGAAGGGCTCTGAGATATTACCTATGAATTTAACTTTTGACCTTGTGTTAGTTAGTGTTGCTTTAATAATTGCCAGCATTTTCAGATCCAGTCCTTGTTTTTTCAAGATTTGGAATATAGATTCGCGGTCGGTAGAATCATTTGTTTTTCTGAAATCCACAAATGTTCAGACGAGATTTTTATTTACAGTTTTTGATGTCTTAGGATCAACTTTAGATTAAGGATCTGTTCAGGGCAGGATCTGGAAGGTCGAAAACCTGTTTGATATATATATATATATATATATATATATATATATATATATATATATATATATATATATATATATATATATATTATATATATATATATATATATATATATATATATATATATATATATATATATATATATATATATATACTAGTATTTTTTTGCAACTAGTATCGTTACAAATGAATAATCGACAATTGTTAGGTTATAATAAAAAAAAACAAAAATATAAAGGTAACAAATCTACTACGGATAATAAACTACGGAAGTTTTTCATCCACCATCTAAAGCGCCAGCAAGCGTCTCCCAAGACCGGTTTCTGGCCTTAAGCTGACATCAAATGTCAATCTATATAATGTCGTATATGTCATAAGTATATGTCAATTGAAATTTAAAAATAAAATCTCATATTTCATGTAAAAAAAAATTAAAAAATACTTTGAACAAGATATAGTTGGTATGTTTTTAAATATAAATTTGTATTGTTTATAAAAATAATCTGTATTGTAGAATTGTTTTGAAGATGGTTTTAAAATAAACCAAAAAGTAAAAAAATTATAATTTATTAATAATTGATCGAAAATTCCCAAAAACCTAAAAATAATAATATTAAACCATATTTGACGGTATTAAACGTGTATATATATATATATATATATATATATATATATATATATATATATATATATATATAAATATGTACATATATATATATATATATATATATATATATATATATATATATATATATATAAATATGTACATATATATATATATATATATATATATATATATATATATATATATATATATATATTAGAAATACTATGTTCTCGGGTAGAACAGCGTTTTAGATTTATAAAATCTCGACTTTTCGGCTTCCACTTTGATGCCATTATCAAGAGAATCTCGTTGATTTACTCCGATGCCTCAATCTGCATACTCCTCAAAGTCCACAACTAGAAAGGACTAACCCTTTCTAGTTAGGAACTCTGGGGAGCATATTAAAAACTACGAAACTTTACCCGTGCTTCACGTCGTGCTTTGCCATTCCTTCATCCGCCATCCAAAGCGCCAGCAAGTGTCTTCCAAGACCGGTTTCTGGCCTTAAGCTGTCATCACTTGGGCTCAAGCTGGACACTTGAAGAGCGGATAAAGGAACGACTAAAACCATGACCATTTAAATTGGCCATGTCGAATGGAGGCGGCAATCACATCACATGCAGCCACGCTATCCTGCGGGAAACAGTCGCAGCAGTCAGATTGTGCGAAACCGTTCGTGACCCGTCTAACCTAGGGTAAGTATCAGGTATGATCGAAAATGGATGGCGGATGAAGGAATTGTAAAGCACGACGTGGAACACGGGTGAGTTCACAATTTTTCTATATATATATATATATATATATATATATATATATATATATATATATATATATATATATATATATATATATATATATATGTATATATATAATTAATTAAAAGAAGCTTCAAGAGGTTTTAAAGGGGGTCTTAAACTTTTGGCCCGAATTATATTCCTTTCTAATCTTTTTAGTTTTTTTATGTTTCAATCATTTCTCCAAATAATCGTTTTTTTATTTTTATCTTTAAAATTTATTATTATCTTTAAAAAACTAGTGGTTTTATCGGTAAGTAATGCATGCGAATTTTTAAGACAAAAGTCACCTTTCCTTTAGGGTCATAATAGTTTCATTCGACTAATAAAGTCATTGAAATTTATACTAAAACAATTTAGCATGAAAAAAAACCTATTTACAATTTGCATCTAAACATTTTAATTTCGATACTTTTTTTGTTTGATAATTTTCACGCGAAAAAGCTCCCTAAATGCCTTGTCTCTAAATGAAAGAAAATCCAGGCAATATAAATAGCTAACATCATTAAGACAGACGCCAGATTGGAAAAATCGACTTGGCAAATGGAAATATTCAATCTAACTATGCCGGATTCAATATTCTCTAAAACTTCGATTTATGGCTCCTGTCCGAAGACCACTTAAATTTTCTTCAGTCTTTTTTGTTCAAACTTTAAATCTAAAGTAATTGGAATTCCTTATCAGGAACCCACCAAGCGACCGGCTGTTACAAAGAGACCGATCCGAACCGTTAATCAAACGAAAGTTATTGGAAAAGTCATAATTTTTATTTAGGTAACTTCCATCATTACTTCCGCAGTAATGTTGGTTCTCGTTTCAGGCGACAAAGAAAAATACGAACGCCGAAAAACTTTCAAATCTGTTATAAAGTATTAGGTGTACCCATTAGTATCGTCATTTTTTGATACTGTAATAATTTTTCTACTATATAGTAAATACAGTTTCAATCTACAATATAATCTGCATCTTTATTCATTTCTTCTATCGGAACCTTCGATGTGACACAATAAACTCGAAGAGATTTTCCTTTAAACACATCAGTTTTTTAAATTTTTTCGGCGCGAGTTTCACAAACCATGTCATCATCATTAGGAATTAATAATATAATAATAATAATAATAACAATATTCTTTATTTAGCAGTTGGCTACTACGTACAATCTGTAATTCATTTATATTTATAGATGTCTATGCATAATACAAATATATCCAAATATGATCTGTTCTATAATAATAAAAATCCAATATATACAAACTAGTCCATACAAAATCAAACATACCTACCTATTTTTAACAACAAACTGACCTGTTTTGCCAAATAATGTTTACGGATTCTATCTACAAACATTCCCAAACTCTCTATACTTTTTAGCTCTGCTAGCAGACCATTGAACAGCCGAATACCATTCCCAAAAAGCGATTTTTGCATATAGGTACTACGTTCAAAATTTATATGGAGATCCTCCCTTGAGCGAATGTTACAATGGTGTTTTTCGGATCGCGCGCTATTAAGTACCTTCGAAGATATGCAGGCATTAATTTATTTTTGCCACATTTGCTGACGGGTAAATCCAGTTTCTTCTATTCTAATTCGATTCATATTTTCAGGGTTAAAATTTCTTATCAGTTTATACTTACGTTTTTTCAAATTTGTTTCGCATTTAAGGATAAACCCAATGGTTTCATGATCAGAAAGTACCTACCAGCATCGGTCAAAGTATAATCATTTGTAAATACTAGATTAATGAGTGAACGAGTATCGAGCGATACACGCGTATAGCTTTCTATAACTTGTCTAAATCCAGAATTATCGCTTATTGCCTCTAGTTTTCGTTTATTCGGACCATCACATTTCCAATATATATTAAAATCTCCGGTAATTACGGATCTGTTTGAAGTTATAACTGGATCATTGAGCACATCTTCCCAAAAACCTAAAAATTCATCAATATTACCATTTGGTGACCGATATATACCTCCAAATAACGATTATTATCTCGATCTAATTTTAAAACTTTTTATTTATATGACAACTGTACCCAGTGAAGAGTGTAATAATCATGAAGTTAACTAAGCGTTGCATTAATAATTGAAAAATTTGACTAAATGGAATAGGTTCTTTATCTCGGTTCACGGTTTTCTTACATTTTTCTAGCATTCATGAAAATATAAAGTATTTTGTAGTCCTAAATCAGAAAATGTTACTACAACACGTAAGGTTTTTTGATTATTACCAACCATCAACTATAGTATTTAAATTATTGTAAATTTGAGACAGGATAGACGTAAAATTATATTTGTTCAAACAACAATATGCAAATTGAAATATTTTAAATGTTAATTTATGAAAAAAGTCTTGTGCTTTGTTTTATTTGAACCGAAAAGACCAACGTGAATATTTCAATTCGTACCGTTGGAAAATAGATATTTATGCCTCATCTTTTATTCTTGTGACAAATCGGGCGATGTGTACATTTTCCATCTGGAAAAAGATATGGGCTGATATCGAATATTCGCTTTTGTTGAACATCAACTCTATTAATCGGTTCAGATTTCATCAATTTTGCAAATGAATTAACCAGTCGCATGTCTAAAAAAAAAACAGGTTCCATTTCGCGAAATGTATGAATTCGTTATTTTTTACTGTATGCATTTTTATTTTATTTCCCTTTACTAAATAGGATATTTGAATATATATATATATCTATATATATATATATATATATATATATATATATATATATATATATATATATATATATATATACAGGCCAAATAGCGGACATTTTAAAATGTACAGAAAACTAAAAAACTAATAGTGCCATCTATTGAAACACTATATAATCTGAAAGCTGCATATCTCCTCTAAAAAATATATATGTAACAGGCTTCTCTAGGTAACAGGCTTCCACTAAATATTACTAAATACAAAACTACCTTTTCTCTCAAGCATAATATAATTAAGTATATACAGGGTGTCCCATAACTTATCCGCAATAGAACAACTGGTGATTGTAGAGGTACTAGTTTGAGCCTAGTTCCTAGATGGTGCTTGCTACCTACTTTGTGGGGATTTAACTCGCTCACATTTTTTTACCCCATAAAGCTGGGATTAATTTACTTACTTCAAAATAGAGAATAATTCCCATGCAAAAAAGGTACCCTTTGGTTATTATCGATATCTCACGCTGTTTGCGAGAGATGTGTTCGAATATTCCATTGCACATCTTGTAGATGGCTCAAGAATCTGCAATTCACATAGTGTGCCTTGAATACGAAGAAAAAAACATTAAGATGTTAATAATACAACGGTTAAAAATACAACAAAATACAATGAACGACATGTCCCGCCTTAAGTTTAGAGGTATGCCGTCCAAAAGGTATAATGTATCATTTTCTAAAAACTGCACATATTAACCTCCATTCAGTCTTTGAGGAAACTCAGGTTCGTGCCGGAAATGTCGCTGTCTTGGTAGGTGTGGATTTTCCAAAGCGTAACAGTGATCGCCAGTTAAAATTTTCGCGTTTGGTAAAAGTTGCATGGTCAGTAAACAATATCCTTTTTAGAAGCATAGAGTTTTTGTATTTTTTGTGTAGTAGATTTTCACAATATTCTGATCTACCCGACAAATCTTGTCACAATAAATTTTGAACAGGCCAAAAATGGCAGGAAAATAATTTTTCGTTATCGAGAACATTTGAAACGGTAGATTTGCTGATTCGCGTTGATGCCTTCAAAAGCCTAACGCTTAGTTCAGGATTTTCCGTGATACTAAGCAAAATGCCCTCTTCTTGTTCTACTCTTATACGTTTCGGTCGTCCACCAGGATCGTTGTAATAAAAAGGACTCTTGTAATAAAAAATGTGTCGATCTGGGATGATTCTGGTTGGGTAGACGTACCTTCTTGCATTATTTACCTGTGCATAAACGCAGAGCATATCCATTAAATCACGCTTAGGAAACTGACTAAGTTTGGGCTTTTTTTACAAATTATTTAATACAAAATCAAGATTGGAGAAACTTGTTTCCACTTACGCCTAGTAGGAGAGATAGGAAACAATGACAATTGTCATCGAGAAGTAAAGATTTGTGCACAATATTCAAGACAAACTTTGTGAATTGCATATTTTTCATCGACGAGATGTGCAATGGAATATTCGAACACGACCAAACTTCTCTATTTTAAAGTCAAAGTATTCCCAGCTTTATAGAGTAAAAAAAATGTGAGCGAGTCCTCACAAAGTACATAGAAAGCGCCCTTTAGGTACTAGGCTCAAGCTAGTACCAAAAACCCCTATTTTGAACCTGATATCTTCAACTGTTTTTAAATTATGTCAATTTTTCGAATAACTAAATATTTGCCAACATATTTGTTGGCTAAATCCTCTTATTTTGAGATCTACTATTACCAGTTGCTCTATGGTAAATCAGTTATAGGACACTCTATTGCAAAAAATACCTGTTCTTTGCAGCATAATGCAATTAACTATATATATTCTCTAAATGGTTGCGCTTTGGAAGATTATATAGTTGCAAATGACCTGGGAATGTATATCGATGGAAAACTGTCATTCAACCATTACGTTGATCAAGTCATGCAGTAAGTTTTCTAAGTCTGTATAGATCTAGACTTATGGTATGCTTCCCCTGGTTGATCGCCAATATATTCCAGACAGATTTCTCGTCTTGAGCAGGTTCAGCGGCGTTTTCTAAAGTATCTGTCTTCTAAGATGGATGGTGCCTACCTCTGCAGAGATTATAGTTATACTCTGCTATTAGACAGATTCTACTGTCAGTCCCTGGAGGATAGTAGAGTCTACTCTGCTCAGCTTTTCCTGCTGAAGCTCTGCCGTGGCTTAATTGATTGTGATCAACTCCTCAGTGATATTCTCGGTTTTATGTCCCCCGAATTAACAGCCGAGTTCGGAATACACTTGACCATACCTACCCCTAGCACCAACTAGGCCTCTAATGCATTGCCCTTTCGTGCATACCGAGACCATAACTGATACGTCATTGGCGGGAACGTTTCTGTTTCCTTGACGGATGGTTTTCAGTCTCCGCTTACTCAGTATAAATCAGCTTTTGAGAGAATGCCGAAAGCGTGTGCGGTGTTTTGGAAATCATTTTTGTAATGATATTAGATTTAATTTCTAATTATTAGATCAATATTTTTATACGATTGTTAGGTTGAGTTCAAATTATTTTGTTATATATACTTGTGTTTTGAATTGTCTTTTAATTGGGCAGTAGTGTGTTAGACAATAAAGCATCATGCATTCATTCATTCATTCATTCATGAAACAAGACCGTCATCATTAGAGAACAAAGAGCTAATATTACATGTTTTTCAAACTCGGTGAAACTTTTACAGAAACATTTGAATTCATGAAAAAGGTTTATGGTGATGATTGTTTATCCCGTACACGTATGCTCGAGTAGTATAAGCGATTCCAAGACAGCCGTGATGTTTTGGAAGACGACCCAAAACCAGGCCAGGCCAGTTGGTGGAGGAAGTGCATATAATGATCGTGTACGATGCGAATTTGATTGTTAGATGGATAGCGGAGGAATTAAATATGACCAAAGATATAATCGAACGCTGGGATGTTGGTTTTTGTTGCACGGTAGTGTACCATCTCACAGGACCGTCGCTGTTCGTGATTTTTGGCGTAAAAATAAGTCTGTGTGCTTCAACATTCTCCATATTTACCTGATTTATCTCCATGTGACTATTTTCTGTTCTCGAAACTCACACTGTCCATAAAATGAACATTTAATGACAGGGATAATGTGTTACTCAAGTACAAAAAGTCGTTACCAAGGTCAATGAGGCGATTGTGAAAAATTACATCAAAATATTTATGTGAGTATTTGTTAAACGCGCTCAGCGGCGTATTGATGTGGAAGGGACGTTGTTTGAATAAAAATAAATAATTTTGACGTACTAACTAATTGTTTCCGTTATTTTTCCGAAATAACGCGTAATTTCTTCGACAGATAGTATATTTTTGTTTTTATTACAAGGAAAAAATAGATGATTTTCTTAATGTGGTGATTCCATTATGAAAGTCTAATTTTTTTAGACTACCAATTACAATATTTAAATTATTGTAAAGTTGACACGCAAGAGACATAAAATTTGAACACAGACATAGAATTTGAATTTGTTCCAATAAGGAAAATACAGACGGATATATTTTTTATGATAATTTTATAAAAAAGGTTATATTTCGTATTAATAAGAATGGAAAAGGACAAAGTGTGAGTGTTATAATACGTAGAATTGAAAATAAATATCAACGACTGATTTTTTTTTCTTGTGACAATTCAAGAGTTACAATTGTTTTCAAACTGGCTAAATGCGAGAGCGGATATCGAAAAATCGCCGCTATAAAACACTAACTGTATCAACCAAGTTTCCGGCTGAAATTTCATCATTTCTGCTTAGCGAAATGTATCGGTTCGCTTTTCATTTTTGAAACCATCAGGTTTCGTGTTACTCCACGCATTATAATTGGCCGGACAGTTTTATTTCGGTTGGTTTCTCTCTTTTTGAGACCCTTTTATTTTTCAAAAAGGAAAATTTAGAGTTTTGGAAAATGGTACATTCAGAAATACGAGAATTATTATTTATGTATCCGGAATAATAAATAAAACAAATATTTATCATTGAAAATGGTTTTATTGTTTTTCAAAATATTCTCCGCGATGATCGATATACTTTTGCATACGTTTGAACCAATTTTCATAGCAGTTTTTCCATTTTGATTGAGCTATCTCCAAAACTTCATTTTGAACGCATCAACCTCCTCTTCAGTGGGTTGCAAGTCAGGACTGTACGGCGGATGACCCAGGAATTCGATGCTTTGACCAGTCAAATATTGAGTTGTTCGGTTCGATGGGTGTGAGCTCGCGTTATCGTGGTGAAGAATGATCCTATGTCGCTGGTTACTATTTCTTATTTCTTCAAAGACTTCTGGCAAATAAACAATATCGACTGCGACCACATGCCTGTTTATCCCAAAAAAAAACAGGCGACTATTTGTTTCGATGTGTTTCTTGCGCGAACAACTTTTGTTGGGTTTGGCTCATTGTAAGACCCTCACAGTCGACTGCTGTTTATTTTCGGGCTCATATGCATAGACCCAATATTCGTCACCTGTATGGATGTTATATACGGCTTTTCATGCACCACGAATGTATTTTTTGAGCATTTCTTTGCACCAATCGACAGGAGTCGTTTTTCGAGCTATTGCCAATATGTTTATCATAGTAATGCCCAAGGATGCCTCAATCTCACCGTATATAACATGACAATCTTGCTTTCAATCTGCGCTATCAGTTTTGGACGCCCTTCTTTAATTCGTCCGTGAGCGAACGACGATCAACGATTGAATTCACTAAACCAGTGATATACAGCTGTTTTAGACGGCACTTCGTCGCCATAAGTCGAAGTGAGTTGATCGATGCACTGTTGTTGAGATAATCCACGTCGAACGTCGTAATAAATCGTGCCTTTCAATTTTTTGTTTTAAATGTACGTTCATTTTATTTTAAAACCTTCATCGCTAAACGGGAGAAAACGTTCCACGACTGTTTGTCACCGCTATGGCGGGCGTCATCCAAATGACCGCTATTTGGCGTAACGGTTACCACCAACGCCATCTGGTCTGCATAGAGAATGTTTTAGACACTTTAGACTTTTAGAAACACAGATGGCGTTGTGAATTTGCTTAGGTCTAATCTCATTTCAGAAGTGATACACACTATAACAACGTGTTAAAATGGTTGAATTATTGAAGTGAAAAGTGTTTTTAGAAAATTACGTACTATTTACGGTTTGCACAATCGATCTGAAAGCACTATCAATTATATTGCTCAAAAATGACTCGGTGGAAGATAAAAGAAAGGCAATATATTGTCGTAGTGGTCGTCTACAAGATCACATTGATTTGGTACGTGAAAGTGTTGCTGAAGATCCAGAAATTTCCATTAGTCGACGATGACAACAATTTCTACTCAGTGAATCCAGGAGATGTAATTGGGAGGGATTTCTTTCAGAATGTTTCTGGTGAAACTGTAACTGGTAATGAAACAATTTCCTGGATAAGTTATTGCAAGAAACGGTGATGTTAATAGGCCACCAAGATCGTGTGATTTGACACCGATGGATTATTTTCGTTGGGGTTACGTGAACAGCCAGGCCTATAAGAACAATCCACAATTATTATATATTCCGTATTTCTTTCAGAATGCTGCTGGTGGAGCTGTAACTGTGAACGGTGTTTGATATCGTGACTGGATTTTTCTGGGCTGTATTGACTAATATTGATCTGAAGGATATCTGGTTCCAACATGATGGCGCTACACCAATCAACCCAACCAGACAGGTTTATTCTTTCGTATGAGTATATATCGTTCTTAATTCTTGTAGCAAGTCCAGGTCGATTTTATTTTCGAATTGTCAAAAGTACCGAAAGGATCAATTCTTCTATTGGAACCTTTGGTGTGAAACATTAAACTTGAAGAGATTTACCACTAAACACCAAATCACTTTTCTTTAACTTCTCGACGCACGTTTCGCTAACCATGTTAGCATCATCAGGAGATGATTTAATCTCATAAATTATAAAATAATCTCCTGATGATGCTCACAGGGTTAGCGAAACGTGCGTCGAGAAATTCAAAAAAATTGATTTGGTGTTTAGTTGTAAACCTTTTCAAACTTTTTTTTTATTATTCATACTATATTTTGTTTCCATTTTAAAGTAAATAAATATTTGTAAAAGCAGACGTGACAGAATTATGTTATTATTGTTTCTGGATAACTCTTACATAAATAAACAATAATTATATAAAATAGTATAAAAAATGTGGTGTAATAAAAAGATATTTTAAATCAACGCAAATTCTATGTTTTATTCATGAAGTAAAAAAAACTACTCAATTTTGAAAGACACTTTACTTGTATATAATAAATACTGTATAAATCAACCTCGTATATTATAAAAAAATATTAATTTCGCCTGTGATTGAAAAATACCTGCTCTAATTATCGACGCGAATTTAAAAATTCGAAATGGTATTTTTAGAGAACCGAAATGAAATAAAAACGCAAACCTAATTATTATGCATGGAGCGACATGAAAGTAAACGAATTCAAAAATGAAACGCGAATAAATACATTTCGCTAAGTAGAAACGGTGACATTTTCAAGGGAAATTTTGTTTTATTGTCGTTAAAGGTGAATGGTTAATAGTGTTGTTAAAAAGTTGCAATTTTTTCAATATCCTTTCGGTACAAAACTTGAAGAGATTCACCACTAAACACCAAAACTTTCGTCAAAACACCAAACATTCGAACGATATTTCGATTTTTTCAGAAAAACCGAAATATCTCTTGACATGTCAGAGATATCGATTTCGGGTTTTCACTGGATGATTCCTCTTTAAATTACCTTTCTAGCCATGTAATAAAAGCTGTACCATTCCATTTGAAAAAACTGAACAAAACTTCAAAAAACTATTGTTGAATGTAACGCCACCTCGCGATTTCATTTATAAACTAAATAATTTATCTCTCAGATTATCTGATTGTCCCAGCAATTGCCTTTTAAATGAATCCAAATTGAGGAAAATCGGTTTAGGCAAACGGACATTAGACGACTTTTTATCTAAATAGGTAACCCCCCCCCCCACTTCTTTATTCGCGAAGTTACGACAAAATGTCATAAAACAAAGTTGTAGGATACAGTTTGCTAATTATAACTGAGAATTTTTCTTACTTGGTTAACACTTGAAAATATACAAAAAAAAATGATTTTTAAAAATGTTTAGCTCGTCACGCCCCCTTGCGGTCGTTTTAGAAGCTTAAAAATATTTTTGGTGAATTTCTCATGATCATTTTTAGTACAATTTTTTTTCCCCAAAGCTGTGGGATAAAAAGTTTTTAAGATACGCGATCCATCCTTAGTGGGACACCTGATACATATATCGCTAGCGCTTAGGCTGTTATGTCATGGATCATTTATGTCCCTTTAATTTAATTAAATATAGCATTGTCGCTCAGAGGAGCACCTTTGGCAACTACATTTTGCTCTCTACCTCTCAAAATCCAAATTAAAACCAACCTAAAAATTAAATGCGAATTGATAAATGATGAAATTTAAAGTCGAAACTTTTTTCCTAGCCGGCGAGGCTGAATGTTTAATAGCGTTGGTGTTCATAAAGGCGATTTTTTCCATATCCCCTCAAATCTATTACCGGTTTTGATAATGAACTCGACACTCCAACGGTCAAAAGAACGAAAAACAAACCGTCGATGTTAATTTTCAACTGTACGAATCGAAACATTAAACGGATGGTCCTTTCGGTTCGAATCAATAACAAAAAATAAGATTTTCTTCATAAATTTGCATTTAAAATGTTGCCATTTGCATTTTGTCGCTTGAACAGATATAATTTTGTGTCTCTCCTACCTCAAATTTGCAATAATTTCAATATTGTAATTGGTGGTCGGCAAAATAATCAATTCTCCAAATGAAATCATCATCTTCTGGATACTACAAGCATTCGCCTTTACGAGAAACGCAATAAAGTTTGAAATTAAAATTTGCCCTTCATCAATTAATACATTATCTTTATTAAGTAATTTTGTAATTTTGAAACTAAGTCAGAACAGAAACAAATTTATTTGTTTATAATGTACCAGGTGTCCCATTAAGGATGGATCGCGGCCGTATCTTTAAAATTATTCATCCCACAGCTCATGAGAAATTCACCAAAAATATTTTTAAGTTTCTAAAACGACCGCAAGAGGGCGTGACGAGCTAAACATTTTTAAGAATAATTTTTTGTGTGTATTTTCAAGTGTTAACCGAGCAAGAAAAATTCTCAGTTATAATTAGCAAACTGTCTCCTAAAACTTTGTTTTATGACATTTCGTCGTAAATTCACGAATAGAGCGGGCGGGGGGGGGGGGGGATGGCAGTTTTACCTATTGAGATAAAAAGTCGTCTAATGGAATTTGGATTCATTAAAAAGGCAGTTGCTGGGACAATCAGATAATCTGGAAGATAAATTATTTAGTTTATAAATGAAACCGCGAGGTGGCGTTACATTCAAGAATAGTTCTGTTCAGTTTTTTCAAATGGTAATTTTTTCAAACGGAATGGTACAGCTTTTATTACATGGCTAGAAAGGTAATTTAAAGAGGAATCATTCAGTGGAAACCCGAAATCGATATCTCCGACATGTCAAGAGATATTTCGATTTTTCCGAAAAAATCAGTTATTATTTCACTACTACCTGCATTAAGTTAAAAAAAAAAATAACCTAATGTTTGCCTTCCTTCACACTTTACCCAGGCTTAGGACTGGTCCAAATTCTTCGTGCCATATTAATTTGGAGCGTGTTTAAAGGCCAACGGGCCAACAACGAAGATAATAATAATAACAACAGTCAAATAAAATTAACAGCACAACAGTCTAATAATTAACAGAATCTGAACTTTAACGCCTTTCTAAATGTTCAAAAATGCCTTCCCTCCTTAGAAATGCAAAGATTTATTTTTCGACGAGTACTAGAAACGGCACCTTCAATTTCCGCTCTTGAAATGCTGGTTATTGAATTTTGATATCTTTCAATCATGTTTTCTCGTGTGGTAGGACGAGTTTCAAAAACAAGGTCTTTTAGTCTTCCCCACAAGTAAAAATCGAGGACTGTCAAATCCGGTGAGCGCGCCGGCCACGAGAATAAACTACCCCGTCCTATCCAACGATTTGGAAACGAAGCCTCCAAGAAGTTTCGAACCACCTGCGAGAAGTAGGCAGGGCATCCATCATGCTGGTACCACATTTGTCTTCTTGTTTCCAACGAAACATCTTCCATTAGTTCTGGCAGTCCATTTTGTATAAAATTTAAATATGTTTCACTATTCAAATGTCCATTAAAAATAAAGGGACCAATAATTTTGTCTCCCAAAACACCACATCATACGTTCACACTCCATCAATTTTGGTGGTTGATTTCTAACATCCAGTGTGGATTAGCAACTGCCCAGTAGTGCATATTATGTAAGTTAACGCCTCCATCACTGCTAAAAGTAGCTTCATCAGTCCCTGGTATGCGTTTTAAGAATTGTTTATTTCCACTACACATATTTTTTAACCAGTGACAATAGTCTAACCGTCTGTCGAAATCGTTATCCAAAAGGGCTTGGTGTAAGACAACATGATAGAGGTGCAGCTTGTTATCTCTTAAGATTCGATGAACGGATGGGTTGGTTTCAACATAAGCCAGAACATTTTCACTGTACGATTCCTCTTTAATTTTACCTTTCTTGTCATGTAGTAAAAGCTGTACCATTCCATTTGAAAAAACTGAACAAAACTTCAAAAACTATTTTTGAATGTAACACCTCGCCGTTTCATTTATAAACTAAATAATTTATCTCCCAGATTATCTGATTGTCCGAGCAATTGCCTTTTAAATGAATCCAAATTGAGGAAAATCGGTTAAGGCAAACGGACATTAGACGACTTTTTATCTCAATAGGTAAACTATGTATTATACTACCCTGAGCAAGTTATCAAAAATGGTCCATTTACTCAAGCTTTCAAAATGGTTCGACAAGTAGCATTTTTCTTTCCACAAAAGTATTATTGCTTATTTTTACCATAATATTACCATAATAAAAATAAATTAAAATTAATATTATTATTATTCACGTATGGGCCCTGGTGGGCCACGCGACGTACAGTTAGAGGCGTTTGTTTGTTGTTGTTAGCCTTCCTTTGCGCCCATACTAATTTCATTCTTTCGCTATGAGCTTTTTTCCTTTCGCCAGATCAAGTTGTTCCAGTCTTCCTACATTTTTCTCTCTGTCCAACCTCTCAAACGTTAACCTTGTGTCTGAAACAGCCTCCATCCTGTGTGTAATATTTGCCGATCTTAGGTCCTCTTTAATTGCAGTAGTCCATTTAATTATGTCTACTTTAGCTCTACTCCTATTTTCAAAAAATTCGACTATTTGTCTAGTTAGCCTGCTCGGATTCCTCCGTTTTATGTGTCCGCAAAACTTAAGTCTTTTTTTCTCATATCGCTATGTATATCTGTGTAATGTTTGATTTATTGGGTTTCTTAAAGTCGGTATGTTGCGCTATTTATTTGTTTGGGGTCTAAGATTTTTCTTTCCTTCTTTTCAATGTCCTCGATGTCTCTTTTTCTATTCAAAATGAACGTTTCTGCCCCTTATAGACATTCTGGCTTAATAACTGTGTTGTAATGTCTCAGTTTTGGGCTTTTAGATATACATTTTTTGTTGTAAATATTTTGTGTAAGTCTCAATGCCGTTTCCATTTTTTGACATCTACCTTTATTACCCGCTTTTTCCAACCCATGCTCCATGATTATTTCACGCAAATATTTGAATTGAGAGACTCGTCTGATGTTGCCATATTTTGTTTTTAGAAATGGTGTTCTTGGTCTGTTGCAGGTCATGTATCGTGTCTTTTCAAAGGAAATTTCGAGTCCTTTCTTTTCTGCTGTTTCTTTTAGGATTTCAATATGTTTTTGTGCCGTTAATATATCTTGAGCCAACATTGCTAGATCATCAGCAAACGTCAGACAATCAATTTTGATGTTGGTTCTCCTCAGTTTAATGGGCTGATCAATATTCAGGGCTGACTTTTTTTTACGCCACTTCTGTATTACTTTTTCTAGAACACAGTTAAATAAGAGTGGCGAGAGTCCATCGCCTTGTGTCACTCCAGTTTTAATTTCGAAGGGCTCTGAGATGTCACCCATAAATTTAACTTTTGACCTTGTGTTAGTTAATGTTACTTTAATAATTGCCAGCGTTTTAAGATCTAGTTCTTGTTCCTTGAAGATTTGGAATAAAGATTCGCGGTCAATAGAATCATATGGTTTTTTGAAATCCACAAATGTACAGACGAGATTTTTATTGTACAGTTTTTGATGTCGTAGGATCAACTTTAGATTTAGGATCTGTTTAGGACAGGATCTGCCCGGTCGAAAACCTGCTTGATATTCACAATATTAATATTAATCATAGAAAATATATTATTTTTTGTTTTTTTTTTGGGGATTTTCGGTCAATTATTAAAAAAATTATTTTTTTTAACGTTTCGGTTTATTTTATAAAACCATCCTCAGAACAATTTAGCTATATTTTAAATAATTAATAGTTTTTACATAAATTATGACATTTTTGTTTAATTTTATGTAAAAAAAATTAAAAAATAATTATCCAAGATATAGCTGAATTGTTCAGATGTTTTTTGATTTCTTTGGACTGTGTTCAATGAGATAACAGTAGTTGAGAGTTATACACCCCAACTGCTGGGTTCTACAATCTCATGTGGAACACACAACAAACTGTGTCTTGGTCAAAATGAGAATTCTGAAAATTGCTTGAACGGGAAGGAGCCCCACCCATCCTTTACATTAGAGGGCGCGCATGTTTCGTCTGTTGATAGTTAGACTCATCAGGGTACCGACATATGCTCTCTCGTCAAGAATAGGGAGACCCTATCCATAACAATATATATTTATATATATATATATATATATATATATATATATATATATATATATATATATATATATATTTATATATATATATATATATATATATATATATATATATACATATATATATATATATATATATATATATATATATATATATATATATATATATATATATATATATATATATATATATATATATGGCCTGCTCATCTCCATTTCAATTGCTTTACTCTTGAGATGGGCAGGCCATAGCCATATAGGGAGGCAATGGGATGACAGAGGCTAGGCAATCCTGGAGTGGATACCGCTTGATCGCAAACGACCGCGAAGAAGACCGAAAGCACGATGGATTGATGACATCGTTAAGTATATTGGACCATAGTGGCAGAGGAAAGCCCAGGACCGTGAAAGTTGGAAACATGCTGAAGAGGCCTTCATCCTGTAGTGGATCGACACGGGGTGATGATTATATATATATATATATATATATATATATATATATATATATATATATATATATATATATATATATATATATATATATATATATATATATATATAATATAATATTTTCAAAATCATTCCGGGTCTCGATCCGTTAATTCTGTGAAGAGTCACGACGTTTCGCCAAAATCGCATTTGGCTTTTTCAAGTGTAGTCCGCTTCGGCTGTTGGCCTGTTGGTTGGACTCTTCAGTTGAAGCGGACAACACTTGAAAATGCCAAATGCGATTTTGGCGAAACGTCGTGGCTCTTCACAGAATCAACGGATCGACACCCGGAATGATTTAGAAATGTATATATATATATATATATATATATATATATATATATATATATATATATATATATATATATATATATATATATATATATATATATATTCGCCAATAAAAGTTTTAATATTTGAGAAAAATAAATAATCGTAAGACCATATGAAAAATATATAACCTTTGAGATAAACATTTTTTTTTTGAATTGATAGAAAACAAATAACAATATAGAAAAACTTTTGTGTTTTTTAAGCTGACCTAGGAGAAAGAAAGAAAGAAAATCCCGAAAGCTTTTGTATAGTTTTTGCGTTACTTCTTGCTTTATCAGCTTTTTCTTAAGCCGAGCAAAAATAAAAGAAAACAGATATATGACCATTAAATTATTATTTCCTGATATGTAAAATAAAAATTTATTTTGTATGATTTATCTTTACCAGAAGTTTTTTTAAGGATCCGGGAATTAAAATAGCATTATTTGATTCAACATAGCACGAGGGCCGCCTAATAAGTATAAATATTTAGAAAAAGATATAAAAACAAACTATTTTAACGAGATTTTCTTATTTTTCAACATAATCTTTTAACCTACTAATCTTTCCTTGTTTCCTTGATAAGCTTTTGAATCCATTTTGAACTAGACTGGAAATCATCAGCTGCATTTCAATTTCTTCAATTTCCCACTAATCAAATTTGGACAAGTTCAATTTATCATGTGAATTCACATCAGGATACATGATAAACTTGAGTATTTCCGATAATTCTTTGAACTGAGAAAATCTCGATGAAAATTCTTTGATAGAAGAATTAAGTACCGAATAAAACGCTTCAGTGATTTTTGTTTGGTCTGTTTTTTCATGTAAATCCAATGTAAATCCAATTTCATGTAAATCCAGAAATACTTGTAGTTTTTGGTGACAATATCGTTAGTAAAGTCTGAATGATTGTGGCGTGTTCATATATATTTTTCCTTTATTTGGGTTTTTTCGCCACTACTTAAAACTCAAAAAATATGCAAAAAATGTGCAAATGAATACAGAATTAGGTTAAAACTTATCACAGGAAAACAATTTAAAATCAAGTCCAATTTGTATCATGAGGAAAGGTTAGCTATAGATACATTAAAAAAAAAGACACATCTATTAAAATATTGCCATCAGACAAAGGTAACGCCACAGTTATTCTGGACACTACAGAATATTATAACAAAATTAAAACTTGAATTGATGAGGGAAATTACACAAAATACCTATAGATCCAACATTAAAAATAGAGAGTCCAATTTACAATACATTATATAAACACAAACGTGAATTTACGGATCTAGAAAGATCACAACTTACACCACATTATAGTAAACCACCTCATTTCTATGGTTTACCAAAAATACACAAAACTAATATGCCACTTCGCTCTATAGTAGTATAAATTCCACATGTTATAAATTAGCAAAATTTTTATTAAACATTTTAAATCCACTTTCGGAACCAAAATTTAATGGTTAGTTTTGACGTGGTGAGTTTATTTACTAATGTACCAGTTGATAAATCACTTTTAATAGTTAGAAAGAGATTAGAACATGACACAACATTAAAAGACCGCACTAAACTAAACATAAATACAATTTTGGAATTATTAACTCTGTGCATAACAACCACATAGTTTCAATTAGAAAATTATTATTATCAATAGAATTTCGGAATGGCAATGGGTGCTTCTCTTTCTCCTAAGAGTGACGAGAGTCCATCCCCTTGTCTCACTCCAGTTTTAATTTCGAAGGGCTCTGAGATCTCACCCATGAATTTAATTTTTGACCTTGTGTTAGTTAACGTTGCTTTAATAATTGCCAGCGTTTTCAGATCTAGTCCTTGTTCTTTCAAGATTCGCGGTCAATAGAATCATATGCTTTTTTGAAATCCACAAATGTACAGACGAGATTTTTATTGTACAGTTTTTGATGTCTTAGAATCAACTTCAGATTCAGGATCTGTTCAGGGCGGGATCTGCCCGGTCGAAAACCTGCTTGATATTCACCAATGTTAGGTTCTAACTGTTCCTGTGCTCTGTCTAGTAGACATTAGATAGAATCTTGTAACAAACTGGGAGAAGAGACATCCCTCTATAGTTGTTTACATCCGTTCTATCTCCTTTCTTATGTAGTGGATGGATTAGAGCATCTTTTCAATTTTCCGGAATTCGTTCGGTTCGCCAAACTTCTTGTAAAATTTTGGTTATTTCCTTGATTGTACCTGGACCAGCGGATTTCAAAAGTTCAGCAGTGATTCCATCTTCACCAGAAGCCTTGTCGTTTTTAAGCCGCTTGATTTGCCTAATTATTTCATCTTCATTCGGTGGTAATGAATCTGGGTTTGTTTGTTTAGGTTTCAGTGTTGTTAATTTGTTTAAGGGCTCAGAACAGTTTAGTATTTGTTCAAAATTCCTCGACTACTACAGTTTACAGAAAACCGACAAACACAGATAGGTATCTCAATTTTTTTTCAAATCACTCAAAATCGGTCAAAATTGGAGTAATTAAAAGTTTATATGACAGAGCAAAACTTGTTTGTATCAACTGTGATACACTACAAAAAGAAACAAATCACATAAAAGACATTTTAATAAAAAACAATAACCCAAAAAATTTTATAGATAAATCGTTTAAAAATTTTTGATAATAGACAAAACAGACAAGTTATTAATAACAATAATAACTCTCAAACAATTAACCTCACAATTCCTTATATCCACGGTATTTCTGACACAATTAAAAGAGTAGGAAATAAATACAACATAAGAAAGACATTTAAAACGAAAAATACTCTCAGATCTCTATTAACAAAGACTAAACCGAACAATATACAACAAAATACCAAAAATGTGGTTTATAAAATTCCTTGCGAATGTGGCAAATTCTATATAGGTGAGACATCTAGACCGTTAGATGTTAGAGTAAAAGAGCATAAAAACCTTCTTAGAAAGGGCGATTTTAATAAATCTAGAATTTGTCAACACGCATGGGAATCGGGTCATAAAATCAATTGGAATAATTCCAAAATGGTATTAAAAGAATCGGTAACAAAATACAGAAGATTAAAAGAAACCGCTATAATTAATTTAAATAAAAATAACTGTATTGCTATGCCTTCGGTAGATTTAAATTCAATATGGTTCCCAATTCTAAAGAATACAATTAAACACATTTAAATATTTGAATACATAATCACTACAATAAACAATCACACAGTAAACATTACTTATATATATATATATATATATATATATATATATATATATATATATATATATATATATATTTTTGTAGTATGTCACTGTCATGAAAATCTATTGTTGTCAATGTAAGTATCGTTGACATACACAAAAAAATATATTTACTTTCACTCGTTACATTATATAAAATAAATTAATATAATTTATTTTTTTGTTTAGTTTTGAAAACGGGGGGAGAGTACCCTCCGAAACGTTAACGTTAAAAGTTTGTACATTTTTTTATAACATTTTTATACCTTTAAAATTTCGTTCGTTAGGCAAATTTATTACAAAAAAGAATCACTGAGAAATTTGTCTCAGTTTGGTATTTTGTTTTTACCCAGTGATTCTTTCTTTACATAAGAACAGGAATTTTTGATATTTTTTGAGTTTTAGATAATGGCGAAAAACCCAAATCAAGGAAAACAATATTTAACAATATCGTTACTGAAAACAGACAGTTTAGCTTCAAAAGCACGAATGAGAACAATCATAAAGATAATTGTTTTATTTGCACCGTGAAACATTACCTTCAATTCATTGAAATCCTGGCATATGTCTGTAAAAAACATTAATTTTGAAAGCCACATAACGTCCATCAATTGTGAGTATTGTTCAATTTTGTCCTCATTTTGAAGACGATTTGTGGTTCACTATTTTTGTTACTACGGCCATTATATTATCAAGGAAGAGGAAACCACTCTTGCCACGCAAGGCTTGTTGGTGAATGATGCAGTGGAATTCAAAAACAAAATGTTCTATGTGGGTTTGAAATAAACTGATAAAACCATTTTTTTGCCCACTAACACCCGAAACAATTTTGCTTTCATCAATTTTTGGTTGCTGAATTTCCCTTCGTGAGAGGGGATAATGTTGAAAAATAGATATAATTTCGGTTCTGTTCTTTAAATATTTTATTATCTGTATATTTCTTTCCGGTGGTACTGCTGATAGAGTGAAGGTTTTAACCCTGCAAATGACCCGTTTCCTTGCTGCATCCTGTATAATATTTTCCTGGAAGGTTATGTAAATTCGTAAAAAATATTTCCTTTGACACTGTCAAATATAGTATTAAATATTCAGCTGATAAAAAAAAGAACAAGAGCTTTTTCATTAATGCAAATTGGGGCCCTAATTGGGTACTTGAGGCGCCTCTTATGGTTTACTTGCTCTCAACGGGATTAGGGCGGTCCAGTTGATGGGACACATCTTGTGATCCTGCAGAATTGCGATAAGTAGTACAGTGGCGTGGTAAATTATTTTAATCCATAGGCGTAGGGGAGGAAGAATATTTAGAAGTTATATATTATCTTTCATTGGACAAAGATAATGTCCTATTCAAATTTGAAATTGTCCTAACTGAAACGTCCTTTCTTTATTATTGTTATCAGACATCTGCCCATCTCTGTGGAGTTTAGCTTCGTCTCCTTTGGAATATCGTTATTTCCAGGTTGACATTTCATCTTGATATATGTAGTCGATATTTAATCGCCTGCTTGCCAAGAATGAGCCCTTCGAAATTAAAACTGGAGTGAAGCAAGAGGATGGACTTTCACCAATCTTATTTAATTGTGTTCTAGAAAATATAATACAAGAGTGGCGTGTAAAAAATCGGCCCCGAGTATTAACCAGCCCATTAAACTGGGGAAATGAACATCAACAAAGATTGTCTGGCGTTTGCTGATGATCTAGCAATTTTAGCTCAAGATATATTAACGGCATAAAAATAAATTGAAATCCTAAAAATTGAAATAGCAGAAACGGTAGGACGGAAGAAACGGAAGAACATAATTTCTAAAAACAAGATATGGTAACATCAGACAAGTCTCTCAATTCAAATATTTGGGTGAAATAATCACGGAAAACGGGTTGGAAAAAGCGGCCAATAAGGGTAGATGTCAAAAAATGGAAACGGCATTGAGACTTACACAAAATATTTACAACAAAGAAATGCCTATCTAAAAACACAAAACTGAATAGAAATAGCGACATTGAGGACATTGAAAAGAAGGAAAGAAAAATCATAAGAAAAATCCTAGGCCTTAAATAAATAAATAGCACAACATACCGACTTCGATAAAACCAAGAAATCAAACAATACACAGATATACATAGCGATATGAGAAAAAGAAGACTTAAGTTTTACGGACACATAAAGCGAATGAATCCGAGTAGGCTAACTAGACAAATAGTTGAATTTTATGAAAATAGGAATAGATTCCAAGTAGAAATAATTAAATGGATTGCTGCAGTTAAAGAGGACCTAAGATCAGCAAATATTACACAAAGTGAAATTCAGGATAGAGGCTGTTTCAGACACAGGTTAACGTTTGGGAGATTGGCCAGAGAGAAAAATGTAGGAAGACTGGAACAACTTGGTCTGACGAAAAGAGAAAAGCTCACTATGAAGAATGAAATCAGTATGGGCGCAAAGGAAGGCAAACAAAAACAAACGCCTCTTCAAAATTGGTAATTTAGTAAAGGAATCGCCACTTTGGATTACTTTTAATAGATGGCGTTCGTGACGGACCTATCGTCTATTGTCTTTGAATTTAGACATAACCACAAATTTTAGCGTGACTCGAGGACTGAGTCACTCGGGGACTGAAATAATGACAACGTATATATGATAATAAAACATATAAACAAAAACAAGTAATAACAAATAACAAATAACAAGGAAAATAACTAAAAAGACTCATCAATGAGAAAACAAAATTAGATAATCATTAAATAACATACAAGGCTCTATATCTGCGCTGATAGCAGGTATTCCCTAAATTTAAATCTGATGTGCTTTCTGTAGAACACTAAGTGACATCTCAAATCTCTACTTAGAGAGTTAAACAATTTAGCAGCATTGTAGCTGAAAGAACGATGAAACATGGCTGTGTTATAACGTGGCACCATAAGAAGGACACTGTGACGAAGGTAAAAATCATGAATATTCGGCGAAAACCCATTTTATTCCTAAGGCAAAGTGGAGAGGACGTAATTATTAAAGGTTCAATACTCGATAGTACGCTATGTTTAAATAAAGAGTCCATCTTAAACATATAAAGCAGCAACAAGAATTATGTATCTTCTGGAGACGGTAGCGGATTACGACATCCAAGCAAGGAAAATACACAGTGACACAGTAACGTAATTTTGATATTCCAAGACTTTCACATAGTGTCTTTTTCATGTTAAAGGTTAGTACATCTCTATCAGAGTACAAAAATTTTAGGCTAGCATAACTTTGTCTTGTCAAATAAGTTACATGTTCACAAAAGCGTAACCTTTCGTCAACAAAAAACCCAAAATGTTTGCGCAACTTACAATCTGGATCTTCTGCTGATTAATGTACAGTTTAATTTGAGAACATAGACACTGACTTTTCTTATTTGAGCTAATAATAATAGCTTTAGATTTGGTAGGGATCAAATGTAGGTAATGATTTGCAGCGAATGCAGAAATATTGCAAAGAGCTTCATTAATGGTTTTGACTGTACGTTCATAATAATCGCACACAAACTCCTTGTACAGCGGTGTCTCATCTGAAAAAAAAGTGGATTTGCAATTTTCAATAACTGCATGTAAATCGAAGGTGTAAATTAAGAAAAGCAACGGACCCAATACGGATCCTTGAGGTACACCAGGACTAAAATCCAACAAAACAAGAACGGTCGCTTTTCCATCATCCATAGAATGACAAACCAAATTGAGTAGTATAAAGTATATTAATATTAGTTAAATACTCATTAATTTGGTTATACATGGCCTTCTACAGAATCTTTGACAAAGTCGGCAACCAGCTTATTGGCCGTAAATCGCCAAACTCAGACAGATTAGAATTTTTAGGTAGAGGAATTACAAGAGACTCTTTCCACGTTGAAGGGAAAAAGCCACATACCAAATAACAGTTTATGATATGACATAAATACTTGTCAATAGCAGGCATGCATAGTTTTATCATCTTTTTTTCTAATTACGAAAACTTCTAACGAACGGCTACCGTGAAAAACCCGGTAAACGTCAATAATAATTGATGTTTTTTCGAGATGATTGATTGCCATGGCAGCGTAATAATTACAAATGCGTCAGATCTTCCTAATAACCAATTTAGAATATCGGAAGATGCATATTTCTTGAAAATTCCCACTTAAATAAAAATCAGCGCTCGCTCCTACTCTTTTCTTTCCCGACGCGAGCGATATTCCGAATAATACGAACGAAATTTTTCGTGCAATTTAACTTAATCCGTAATTTTTGTTGGATTTATGCCATCGGCAATCTGAAACCGGGTTTAAATTGTAAAATAAAACGCGAACGATAAGAACTAACGCTCGCATACGTTCGACGAGTTTTCTTTCGCGCGAAGGGACAATCGAGGAAAGATATATAAATCAAATATACTGACTCGATTTGAATATTGTAGGTTGTCGGCGAGGGAGTTTAAATTCGATTGAGAGGAATTGCTCCAAAATAAAGTACATTGTGGAACTGTATGTTGTAAAATGTTGTGTTTGATACGACCCATGACCTCATCTACAGCTAATAATTTTGCTGAGCCATTGTTGAAGAATTATCGGTTTTATAGTGGCTCAATAAAGCTCCATCACGCTGAACCCGCATTAAAGAATATTCAATTTTTTTTTGCTGCTTATTTATGCTTGCAAACGATTTTAATAAATGTAGTATAGTTATTTTTTTTTGTAATGGCAGTAATTATGCAAGAAAAACAATAGTTTTTTTTTGTGTCTGTTTTTTTGTTTTTCTAAGATAAGTTTTAATCTGATGCTGCAGTTTTTTTTTGTGTCTGTTTTTTTGTTTTTCTAAGATAAGTTTTAATCTGATGCTGCATTCATTTACACTTTCCAAAGGTAATGTGGACATTATTTAATATGAAAATTAATAAAAATTACAAAATATTAAATACAATTACAATAAATAAAATTTGGAAATTTTGAAATTGTTAAAACCAGATATTTTCAATTAGAAAATGATTATTATCAACAAAATTTTGGAATGGCAATTCGGTTCATCTCTTTCTCCTTTGATGAGTAATATCTTTATGGAGGAACTCGAGAATGACATATTAAATAAATCTCTTAAAAAGCTATTAATTTGGCTTAGATATGTTGATGATATTTTTGCTATATGGCAACATAGCATTGATGATCTAAATATTTTTTTTACAAGATATACATTCTCAAGAGCTTACAATTAAGTTTACTTTAGCCGACCGCGGTGATCTGGTGGGTTGACAGCTCGCCTGGCAATCCAATGGTCCCGGGTTCGAATCCTGGTGGAGGCATGGATGTTTAGTGGTGTAGGGTATGTTTGTCTGCCCATTTGGTGCATTGCATAATTTATAAAGATTAATGAACTTCGTACAAGAATATTTCGGTGGTCTCGGCATGGTTTAGAACCAGACAGACCGGGGGTGCCACGGAATCGTGCTGGCGAATTGCCTTGCAGCAAAGCCATAAAAAAAAAAAAGTTTACTTTAGAGTTCGAGAGGGAGAATAAATTGCCATTCCTCGACACTTTAATACTAAAACAACACATTAAAAATTACAGTTTACAGAAAACCGGTAAACACAGATAGGTATCTCATTTTTTTTTCCAATCAGTTAAAATCAGTCAAAATAGGAGTAATTAAAAGTTTATATGACACAGCAAAACTTGTTTGTACCGACAGTGATACTACAAAAAAGAAACAAATCGCATCAAAGACATACATAAGAACAACATAACAACGACATTTAATACAAAAAACATATTAACAAAAGCCAAACCAATCAACACAAAACAGAATACCAAAAATGTGGTTTATAAAATTCTCTGCGAATGTAGTAAATTCTATATAGGTGAGACATCTAGATCGTTAGATGTTAGAATAAAAGAACATAAAAATCTTCTTAGAAAGGGCGATTTTAATAAATCTAGAATTTGTTAACACGTATGGAAATCGGGACATAAAATCAATTGGAATAATTTCCAAAACGGTATTAAAAAATATTATATATATATATATATATATATATATATATATATATATATATATATATATATATATATATATATATATATATATATATATTTGCTTTATATATAGAAATGAACATAATTTACTTCTTAGATTCGTTTTCAAAACGGGGGGAGAAGACCCCCGAAACGTTAACGTTAAGAAGAGAACATTTTTATATTTTTAAAATTTTGTTTGTTAGGCAAATTTATTACAGCAAAAGAAGAGAAAAATTTGCCTCCGTTTGGGTTTTGCTTTTACCCAGTGATTCTTTGTTTACATAAGAATAGATATTTTTAATTTATTAAAAAGGAATAATAAAAAATTTTACTTTTTTATCTATCACTTTTATTTGATTATTGATGATTCTTTGATTTGATTTATTTGATGATTGATGATGATTTAAGGATATATGATATATTGATTGATTTGTCCGTTACTTTGTTATAGTTCATTTTATATATATATATATATATATATATATATATATATATATATATATATATATATATATATATATATATATATATATATATATAAACACGCCACAATCATTCAGACATTAGAATAGATATTATTCAAGGCAGTAAATATTGATAATAATATGAAAAATAGGAATTAAATTAGTTCTAAATTGTTTGAAGTTTATTGTAGTCACAAGAAACCTTTTTAACTCTATTCATATAAATAAATATCGGATAAAATCGAAAATAACGAATTTGTCGGAAACAATGACACTAACGAAGAAACAGTAAATGACATAAATGTTTGTAGTGGTACGCGTATATTTGTAATGACTCTTAAACTCTTGTTACAACTGAAGAATCAACTGATCAAAAAATTATAATGATTAAAAAGGTTAAAGGCTAAGAAATTAAAATTATTAAAAAAGTTTTTTCTTCATTGGCCTGAGTAATTCTTAATTTTTCCTTGAAAAAGAACACGTTTAATTTGATAACAATATGAAAAATGGTTTATTTAATGTATGCGTCGTTGCTGGCTGGACATTTTTAACATCTCTCTGGTAATTCGTGGATGTCCTACCAGAAAAACCGTACATCTTTTGAGGTGGTTCAGTTATTAAGCAATTTTTCGACATCTTTGTAATTGTTCAAGTGTTTCTTGGACAGTGTGTGAGAGATATCGATGAAAACAAGTGGTAGTCGGAAGAAGCCAAGTTTGATGAGTACGGTTGGTGGTGCAAGTGCAGAAATGGTGTCTCTGATCACTTTCGCTGGGTGTGGTGCTCGAAAATCACTTTTCCGCCCCTTGTAGCCCATTCTGGTCACTTTTCTATCGATGTATTATTGAAATTGATTATTCGTGAACAGTATTAACTGTTTTACGTGGTTTCAGAAGCTCATGGAGCACGAGACCCTTCTGATCCCACCAAATGCATCATTACCTTCTTTCCAAAGCGATTTGGTGTTGTGGTCGATGCTGATGGTTTTTCTTGGTCGAACTACGATTTTCTACGTTTCGACTTCTCGAAATTTATCCATTTTTCGTCTCCAGTCACGACCCGATACAAAATTTTTTGCTTTTCCCACCCATTTTACCCATTTTACTGCCTTCTGGATCTTTCCCATGGCATGCAGACGATCACAAATGGTTCGGCGACCAACATTTAATCTCTGTGCCGTTTTTTATTGAGTTGGAATATCGTCTTCTCCCAACAGTGCTTGCAATTCGGCATTTTCAAATTTTCTAGTGCAAATTACCACTTCTGAATCGTCTAAACCAACGCTCGCAAGCGTCTTGCATTGGGCCGTTGTCTCGGTAAATTTCCAGAAGTATACGACAGCTTTTACTCGCTTTTTTCTTTTGTATTGAACAAGAAAAGCGCAAGCAAAGCTACTGTCGTAGCAACAAACGATATAGCGATTCTATGGCGTCGTTGTATATTATTTTTTCTTCTCTCAGATTTCGTTTCCTGTTCTTTTATTTGCCAGAGAGGATCCGCCTCGGCATTGTGCTATTCCACATCCTTTGACAATGACTTAACCATTGGGTATTTCTCGGACACATACAGTAAAAAGGGCTTTGAAAACGACCACCAAGCTAGGCTGGGATATTTTATCGCAACCAGCGTATTCTCCAGACTTGGTCTTTTCAGATTTTTATTTATTCCGCTCCCTACAGCGACTTGATGTATTGTGTGAAACGTTATATGACTGACTATAAATCTTATTATCTTACAGTCATATTGTAAGTGATCTAATCCTTGTTGATCAACTTTCAATCAGCTGATATTTCTTGTTTGCAATCTAAACAAGTAAAAGCCTGTTTGTAGTGTAACAGTTTAAGCGCCGACGTTGCAATAAAAGTTGATAAATTGCGGTAAAATCCTTCAAATAACCGCCGCTGCTATAAATAAAGCAAAGGAGCTTACTCTACGAAAACAATAAAGGTAATGTATTGTATCCGCCATTTCTACAGCCGCATAATTCAGAATAATTAGTCTATTTTCTTTTAGTTTCAGTATAAATAACGACGTAGCTCTTTGACTAAAAACATGAATAGATTAGTCGTAAATTAGCAGGTTGTTTGGCTTGGTTACAGTATCATAACCCTAGGGTTCCTATTTCCTATTTCAAATTTTCAAACATGTCAGTATGATCGGAAGAATTACTCAGTTTACGAATATCTTCCTTAAATCTTAAATATATAGTACAGAGCTTTCATTTCATCCCGCAATCTACAGTGTATCCCAAAAATATTCAAACAAGTATATGGCTATAAGAACGGAATGGAATTTCTTAGGGAAGTTAATAAAAAAATAGTAAAATCATAATTTAAGTACGAAATAATTATAAATCTATATTAATATTAAATAAATTAATAAAAAGAATCAATTTTTAAATTTAAAGTCATTTAAATGTTCGGACATTATTTAATATTAACAAAAAAATAACTATATAAAAACTGAGTTTATGATTACTATTTCGTATGACAACTTTTGAAATTAATGTTTTAGCATGGATGCTACAATTTTTATAAATAATTTACGTCGATTTATTAGTATTTTACAGTATTTTTACTGGGATATCTTAACATTAAGGAGAAATATAAGAAAATGACTAAAAATCGTGAATTTTCATGATTATATATTTAGAAAACTAGTTAAAAAATTTAACTTTTTCTAAACTTGTCAGTTTAGGCCTAGAATGAATTGCTTTTGTTTTACACCGTATAAACTGAGAAACAGTATTTTCTAATATTGCTGAAAAAGTCACTAAAATTTTTATGTCATTATGAATTATCAATCATATATAATTTGATATCGGATTTTTCTTCGTCAAAAATTTAATTTCCTACAAATTGAAATATTTTTCGATTATTATTTATCCATTCAACTTATAAAAGTAGAGAACAATGACCATTTTCGCTTTAAAATTACCATTATCTGAGAAATGATCAATCGCACTTAATTTGGTGTAAGGACCTTTATTGCAGATAATTAAATTTTCGACGAAAGTAAGTTCAGACAATTTTTTTTTAAACTTTGAACTTTTTCTAACTGAGAAGCCTAAGATATCGATTTGAAATTTTTTCCTTTGGCACAAATTTTTTTTTGGAAAATTAAAAATATTTTCGGTGTTATTAAAAGAAATTCCAAAAAAATCCGGATATTGGGCCAACTCTATTGTAGAGAATTAAATTTTTAATCAAAGTAAGTTCAGACAATTTTTTTTTTAACTTTGAACTTTGACTAACTGAGAGGCCTAAGATATCGACTTGAATTTTTTTCCTTTGGCACAAATTTTTTTTTGGAAAATTAAAAATATTTTCGGTGTTATTAAAAGAAATTCCAAAAAAATCCGGATATTGGGCCCACTCTATTGTAGAGAATTAAATTTTTAATCAAAGTAAGTTCAGACAATTTTTTTTTAAACTTTGAACTTTGACTAACTGAGAAGCCTAAGATATCGACTTGAATTTTTTTCCTTTGGCACAAATTTTTTTTTGGAAAAATAAAAATATTTTCGGTGTTATTAAAAGAAATTCCAAAAAAATCCGGATATTCGACCCACTCTATTGTAGAGAATTAAATTTCCGATCAAAGTAAGTTCAGACAAATTTTTTTTTAAACTTTGAACTTTGACTAACTGAGAAGTCTAAGATATCGACTTGAATTTTTTTCCTTTGGCACAAATTTTTTTTTGGCATAATGAAAAATATTTTCGGTGTTATTAAAAGAAATTCCAAAAAAATCCGGATATTGGGCCCACTCTATTGTAGAGAATTAAATTTTTAATCAAAGTAAGTTCAGACAAATTTTTTTTAAACTTTGAACTTTGACTAACTGAGAAGCCTAAGATATCGAATTGAATTTTTTTCCTTTGGCACAAATTTTTTTTTGGAAAAATAAAAATATTTTCGGTGTTATTAAAAGAAATTCCAAAAAAATCCGGATATTCGACCCACTCTATTGTAGAGAATTAAATTTCCGATCAAAGTAAGTTCAGACAATTTTTTTTTTAAACTTTGAACTTTGACTAACTGAGAAGTCTAAGATATCGACTTGAATTTTTTTCCTTTGGCACAAATTTTTTTTTGGCATAATGAAAAATATTTTCGGTGTTATTAAAAGAAATTCCAAAAAAATCCGGATATTGGGCCCACTCTATTGTAGAGAATTAAATTTTTAATCAAAGTAAGTTCAGACAAATTTTTTTTAAACTTTGAACTTTGACTAACTGAGAAGCCTAAGATATCGACTTGAATTTTTTTCCTTTGGCACAAATTTTTTTTTGGAAAAATAAAAATATTTTCGGTGTTATTAAAAGAAATTCCAAAAAAATCCGGATATTCGACCCACTCTATTGTAGAGAATTAAATTTCCGATCAAAGTAAGTTCAGACAATTTTTTTTTTAAACTTTGAACTTTGACTAACTGAGAAGTCTAAGATATCGACTTGAATTTTTTTCCTTTGGCACAAATTTTTTTTTGGCATAATGAAAAATATTTTCGGTGTTATTAAAAGAAATTCCAAAAAAATCCGGATATTGCGCCCACTCTATTGTAGAGAATTAAATTTTTGATCAAAGTAAGTTCAGACAATTTTTTTTTTAAACTTTGAACTTTGACTAACTGAGAAGCCTAAGATATCGACTTGAAATTTTTTCCTCTGGCACAAATTTTTTTTTGGCATAATGAAAAATATTTTCGGTGTTATTAAAAGAAATTCCAAAAAAATCCGGATATTGGGCCCACTTTATTGTAGAGAATTAAATTTTTGATCAAAGTAAGTTCAGACAAATTTTTTTTTAAACTTTGAACTTTGACTAACTGAGAAGCCTAAGATATCGACTTGAAATTTTTTCCTCTGTCACAAATTTTTTTTTGGCATAATGAAAAATATTTTCGGTGTTATTAAAAGAAATTCCAAAAAAATCCGGATATTGGGCCCACTCTATTGTAGAGAATTAAATTTTTGATCAAAGTAAGTTCAGACAAATTTTTTTTTAAACTTTGAACTTTGACTAACTGAGCAGCGTAAGATATCGATTTAAATATTTTTCCCTTGGCACAAATTTTTTCTTTGACATAATGAAAAATATTTTCGGTATGATTAAAAGAAATTCGAAAAAAAACGGATATTTGGCCCACCCTAATATGTATGGAAAAATAATAACAAAAATTTACGTCTCCGTCTTCAATACGATTTGGGTTGGTTCCCGGTGTAGACTGAGAAACCGTATTTTTCAAATTTTTGAAAAAGTCACTGAGTTCAACATTTTTTTCAAGTATCCACATTTCTTAATTAGTATCATAATAGCATTGAAATGTTACATGCGTAGTAGTATTGCTACTTGGATATCTGTATATTAACGAGAAATATGAGAAAAGGTTTAAAATAGCTAAAAATTGTCAATTTTCATTAATATATCTATGGAAAAATAGTAAAACAATTTCGCTTTTCTAAACATGTCAGTTTAGATCTAGAATTAATTGTTTTGTTTTACACTGCGTAATCTGTATTCTTTAATATTTTTGAAAAAGTTACTAAAATTCAAATTCTTTTTGGAAAACGGAAACTGTGTTATTTAATATTTTTGAAAAGTCACTAAGATTCGGAATTTTTTTCAGATATCCAATCCAATTCTTTAATTAGTATCATAACTGTATTGAAATATTATATACCTGGTACTATTTTTACTTATACGGATATCTCAACATTAAGAAGAAATATGAGAAAAAGTTTAAAAATGGCTAAAAATCGTCCGTTTTCACAAGTATGAGTATCAGGGTGGGGCGAATATCCGTATTTTTTTCATTTCACGTGTCCGACTTGGTTGAAAGTGACATTGGTATGCATTTTTGCCAGAACAAAGAAGATGCTTGCTTGCTTATATATATATATATATATATATATATATATATATATATATATATATATATATATATATATATATTATGTAGACAGCTTATGTATTATATACATGTAGACAGATTATTTGAAGAATAAAGGAAAAGTATGAGTATCAGGGTGGGGCGAATATCCGTGTTTTTTTCATTTCACGTGTCCGACTTGGTTGAAAGTGACATTGGTATGCATTTTTGCCAGAACAAAGAACATGCTTGCTTGCTTATATATATATATATATACATATATATATATATATATATATATATATATATATATATATATATATATATATATATATATATAAATATATATATATATATATATATATATATATATATATATATATATATATATATGTATATATATATATATATATATATATATATATATATATATATATATATATATATATATATATATATATATATATATATTATGTAGACAGCTTATGTATTATATACATGTAGACAGATTATTTGAAGAATAAAGGAAATTTTATGAGAACATATCGTATTTAAAAAAGATATTTATCAGGCAACTCCTTTTTGAACCCTTTCAGAAGAATGTACGTTCAATTGCCATAAAGAAAATTAAGTAGCAACGAGCCTTGCATATTCACGCAAGTTTAAGGCAAGATTGAATAAACTTAATAAATAAATTGTCGTCCATATTCAGGCATCTCCATATCGTTAGCATACTAATGCAATGCAAGTGCAGTGTCTAATCTCCAAGTGCCATCAGGAACGTAACAGAGAATTTACTTTCAACTGTAAAATTGCATTCTCTACGTGTCGAATACAGATTTTTATCTTACATATTAATAAGAATCGAGATAATGTGTTCACCACGTTGCATATATTCAATTGTACAGAAAATACGAGGGTTGCTATTTATGTATCCGGAATAATTAATAAAACAAATATTTATTATTAAAAATATAAATATAAATATAGATATAAAAAACAAATATAAATTAACCAAAATTTTACAAGAAGTTTGGCGAACCGAAGGGATTTCGGAAGATTGGAAAGATGCTCTAATCTATCCACTACACAAGAAAGGAGATAGAACGGATGTAAACAACTACAGAGAACAACTACTCTTCTCCCAGTAACTATAGAGGGATATCTCTTCTCCCACTTTGTTACAAGATTCTATCTCAATGTCTACTAGATAGAGCACAGAGACAGTTAGAACCTAAAATTAGTGAATATCAAGCAGGTTTTCGACCGGGCATATTCTGCCCTGAATAGATCCTGAATCTAATTGAATCTTTATTCCGAACCTTGAAAGAACAAGGACTAGATCTGAAAACGCTGACAATTATTAAAGCAACATTAACTAACACAAGGTCAAAAGTTAAATTCATGGACAAGGGGATGGACTCTCGCCACTATTATTTAACTGTGTTCTAGAAAAAGTAATTCAAGGGTGGTGTGAAAAAATTGACCAGCCCATTAAACTGGGAAGAACCAACATCAAAATTGATTGTTTGGCGTTTGCTATTGATTTAGCAATTTTGGTTCAAGATATATTAACGCCACAAAAACAGATTGAAATCCTAAAAGAAACAGCAGAAAAGTAGGACTCCAAATTTCGTTTAAAAAGAAACAATACATGACCTGCAACAGACTAAGAATACCATTTCTAAAAACAAAATATGGTAACATCAGACGAGTCTCGCAATTTAAATATTTGGGTGACCATGTATATGTCAGATGGTGCCTAGCAATACCATTGTTGCCAATTTCGGGTAAATAAATAGCAATACAACGACAGGAATTAAATGGCGTATATGTGATGAAATGTAAGGATAATCTGAAACGTTTCCAGCCTCAACATGAAGAAGGCGCTACTCAAAAATATTCTGGTAATGAAATTGTGCATGCTTTGAAAAATAACCTTGAAAATTTCAACCGTATTAATCTTAAAATCTTGTCTATAAATAACAAACTTTTTGTATATAAAACGATCCGTTTCCTTCAAACAGATATCAAATAATGCTATTTATATATTTTTCAAAATTCTCGTTTGAATCATAATCAAATTGGAAATATTTCTTCCGTTATAAAGGCAATTTATAATATTCCTTCGAGAACTGTTTGATTCTTTATCGTAATTGAATGGAGGAAAGGTCGGGCTAAAACACAAATTCTACTTTTTTTTCTTATTACTTTCCCCAAATTTAATTTTAATATAAATTCTGCTTTGTATAGCAAAATTTTTAAGAAATAATTTCGAATAAGCCGCTTGTAAGTAATATCTTGTATACATATTTTTTTGCAGGATTTGCTTTTTTCTTCGTTTAAATTTCGTATTTTATTTTTACCTAAGGCAATGAAAATAAATCAGCGATATATATATATATATATATATATATATATATATATATATATATATATATATATATATATATATATATATATATAATATTTAGAAACTTTATAACAATGTTTTGCGCAAACCAAAGAAATTATCCCCAGACTCGTTTAAATATCACTATAAAATAAACGTCGGATAATGTATCCTCCAGCATCAAAAATTAAAGAGTATAGCGGGCTAAAAATAGAGAAACGGATTGTTTGGTTTCTTTTTTTTCTGTTTGTGAGCAGATGGTGTTTTTTTATTCTGTCTCTGTTACTGTTAGTGTTTACTTATTTATTGGTACTTTGAAAAATTGAAAAATCTTAATTTTATAATTAATTATAAAAAATAAAAATTCTATTATTTAGAAAAATTCACTTCACTCAATTCGTTCAACTCACGATCCTAATTTCGAATAATTTTCAATGAAAATTTATAGGAAATGGGATGATATATAAAAAAAGATCGAATAACATTTTTCGACAAAATTGATAGTTTCAATGCTCCGCCGACGAGCTATAAAATTCCAAATTAAAAAAAAATCCTGTTATTTAAATGAGAAATTGAAATTTGCTATACGGCACCTCTTAATATTAATATACCTCTTAATATTAATATTAATAATACCTCTTAATATTAATATTAAGAGCTTTAACTTTCATAGTATTATTTTTTTTGGTCGTCATTTCTAATATTTTAGACAACTTTAAGAAAAAAAATTGTTAAATAAATTTTTTTGAAACAGTTTAATATATATATTATTAGGTGCTTATAGACCCGGTTGGATCACGCAAAGCATTCTGACTCATTTTCGAGTGTTCTTTCTGATCCTCCACACCTCTCTCATCCTTTCTTCGTGAATTCTCTTTCACTCCTCCTTGATGTATGCCCTCTTCACCTTCTCTAATCGAGTCTTCTGTGCTATCTTCTCTCCTTCTGTTGATTTTTTTTACCGTATTTGGTGTTCAAATTTTGGACATCTAATTTTGAAAAGAATAATTGCGGTTTTTTTGAAAGGAGATTTGTATGCCGACTTTCTCTGCACATTCCTTGAGGACTTCGATCTGTTTGGTTGCCCTTTTTCATTGTCTGCGAGTATGGGCAAATCGTCTGCGAAGGCAGAAATATATATATATATATATATATATATATATATATATATATATATATATATATATATATATATATATATATATATATATATATATTACTATGTTCTCGAATAAAACAGCGTTTCATATTTGAATAATGTTAACGTTTCGGCTTCCACTTTGAAACCATTATCAAGAGAATCTAGTTGATTTGCCCCGAGGTCTCAATCTGCCTACTCCCCAAGTACTTTTCAACACTTTAAACACAAATTAATTGTTGACAAAATGAAACACATGAGTTGGATGTACACTTAGAAAATAGCCTTCGGCCTACAACACTATCCGTGAATTACTACCCTTTTTCCGAGACCGGTTTCATCATCAGTCGGGCTCAAGGTGACTGTTTGGACAAGAACTAAAGGAACGGCCACACTAATTATCAAATTAAAAAATAAACTTTAAATTGTTTCGTGTATAGACCAAAATAATGAAAATATTAAAAATGCGAATTTTGTCATGAAACCCGGTATGTAGGGTTAAAACAATATTTTTAATAACTTTTTTTTACAACATTTGTAGCAAGAGTATCTTGAAAAATGTGACTTATCAACATGGATCACTGTGCAAAAATTCAAACCTGTATTCCTTCAAAGAGCGAAAATATGGGGGTGTCTTCATCTTAAATACGATATATATAAATAATATCCATTTTGTCTAAGGGCCTAAATATTCAAAAAAATTGTATCAGGAAGGCCATTCGCCGTCAATAAAGCCAAACACGAAGAACAATAGAGGACCATGAACCAAATACCTCAAAGGTCTTGCTACCATACGTAAAAGAAATCACAGATAGGATAGGCAGAACAGAACAGCCTACAAGCTACACCAAACTGTTGCAAACATCCTAAAAAACCCCAAGGACAAAGTTAAACTGGAAAATCATGGGGTGTATAGTATATCTTGTTCAGCAAAGCATACATAGGACAAACAGACGAATATCGGCCAGAATACAAGAACATAAAAACAACTTAAAAACAAACTAACCACTCGTCTCTGTTCCAGCACCATCTACATACGGAGCCAAAGAAATCGCGAATATTGAAAACTACAAGGTCCCAACAATCAGAGAAGCCCTTTAAATAGAAGAAAGAGGTGGAACCATCCCTTACGTTGGAGGGCACATGTTTCATCTGGTGGTGGTTAGACTGATCAGGGTACCGATATATGCTCTCTCGCCAAGAATAAAGAGTTCCTCTCCACACTCAAACAACCCATATTTTCGCCGACATATACATCAGATAGCTTATACGTCGTATAAGCCATCTGACGAGAAGTCGGCGAAAATATCGGTTGTTTGAGTGTGGTTTGATGTGCCCTCCAATGTATGGGATGGGTTGGGCTTTGTCCCGGTCAAGCAACTTACCCATGCTTGCGATCAAACGGTATCCACTCCAGGATTGCCTTGGTCCATCTGTCGTCCCATCGCCTCGCTGTATGGCCTGCCCATCTCCATTTCAATTGTTTTACTCGTCCAGTGATGTCACAGACTTTTGTTTGTTCCCTGATCCATGCGCAGGACTTTCTGTCTCGTCTTGTAATGCCAAGCATACATCTTTCCATTCCCCTCTGTGCCACCCGAAGTTTTTGAATTGAATGCGATGATGGTAGAACGCACTGATCGAAGACTTTTCTTTTCAGGCAAAGTCAGGCAAAAGGGAGTCTGCTGTTAAACACTATGTTGGGCTTACCAAATGCCTGCCAGCCCCTTTTAACCCGCCGTTCCACCTCCCTGGCCGTATTCCCCTCCATTGAAATCCTATGCCCACGATATATAAAGCTGTCCACAATCTCCAAATCCCTTCTTAAAACTGAAATTCTTCTGTCCTGAGCGAAGTTATTGAACATAACCTGACTCTTTTTCAGGTTTATTTTCAAGCCAAATGGTTCGTCAGCCCTTTGCAGTTCTTGTATGCGTCTTTGCAGTTCTTGTATGCGTTTTTGCAGCTCCTCTGGGTTTTGTGAAAAGAGAATAATATCATCTGCAAATCTAAGATGGTTTAAGTTTGCACTATTGATCTTTACACCATCCTGTTCCCAATCCAGTTTACGGAATACTTCTTCAAGGCCAGCCGAGAAAAGAATAGGCGATATTGCGTCACCCTGTCGTACACCTCGTTCTACATTAATTCCCACTTCAAGATCATCAGGGTGAATTGTGGTTGCAGCTCCATCATATATCGCTTCTAATAGGTTTACATAGGCTCTCTCTATACCTTGGATAAGCAGTGCATCCAATATCGCATGCTTTAAGATGGAATTAAATGCTTTTTCATAGTCGATAAAAACCAAGCACAATGGCATGGTGTATTCGTTGTGCCTTTCTATGGGCTACTGTACAACCTGGATGTGATCCATTGTATTGAATCCACTTCTGAATCCTGCTTGTTCTCTTGGTTGTGCGCTATTCCGTTTTTTTTAATATTCTTTAATTATCTTAGTGATAACTTTATACATTACTGCTAGGAGGCTTATTGGACGGTAGTTCTTTAAATCTTCCTGTGCTCCTTTTTATATAAAATGATCACTTCTACATTTTTCCATAAGTCAGGTACTTTTTGTTCTTTGAGGCATTTTGAGTATAATTTTGCCAGTGTTTTTCTGTAACGTCCGACCACCAGCTTTTAGCATTTCGACAGTTACATGTATATATACATATAACATTTATATATATAATTTATATATTATTCACAATATATAAATTATATATTGTGAATAATATCAGTATATATATATATATATATATATATATATATATATATATATATATATATATATATATATATATATATATATATAATCAGTATTTTCGCAATATTTAAAAAAATGTTGTGAAAGTTAGAGCCCTAAATAGTTATATTAAGAATCATTGCGACTTCCGTTTTTTTTCTTTGCAATCGCATCTCTCGTACAAAACTCATAAACCATCAATTTAAAAAATTTGAGTTGATTGAGTAATTTGACTAATAGTTCATTTGAGTTATACACATTCTTGAAGGGAATTGATTTCTCTACAAAAAAGGTCTCGTTATAAATTCACGTCAAATAAGCCGTTTCCATGTAATCGTGCCTTGAACATTGATCTGTTTTTACAATTTTATTTTCCAAATTTGAAATTTTGTAGCTAATGAACGAATCAATATTTGAAAAATGCAATATACATTATTAAAGGAAATTGAATGCGCTACAAAAAAGATGTCTTAATATTTTTCGTTGAATTCACTCCTACCAAAGTTATTCAAGTGTATATCTTCATGGATAGAATAATTTTAACCTTATAATTGTTACTCGTCAAAATTATTCTGGTAATATATTTGAGCCTGTATTGAAAGATAACCTTGAAAATGTCTTCCATATTAGATTTTACTTGTTGTTTAACAGTCATTTACATCAGTTGATGTGGGTTTTTCTGTAAGGATGGAAAAATCGAATATAGAGCCATTATTATAATTCTGCATTTGAAAGGCAATGAACATACGCAAATTAAAGCCGAGATGGATGCTGTGCTATCGGCATAAAGAATCTCACTCAAGTTCTATCTGCTACTTTTTTGTGATTCGCTCGTTCATAGAATTGTCCCTTCTATAAACGAGCGATGACCTTTAGCTCTTGTTTGCGCTTCGTCTGAAATTCAAATGGTCGGCTTACAATTCGATATTAAGGGATTTTCTTGGAAGAAAGATCAATTTGAATATCGTATAACATCCCCAGGCCCATTACCTTAATTTGTACTCGATGGACAACTCGAACCAGCGTCCACTCAGCATTATCATATGCAAACCGTGCCCCAAAGTGACGGTTTCGGGTTACGTCGACAGTCTTTTGCTTAATCCACGACTGATTAACACGAAAGAGTTAAGGGGTCGGATTCCATCCATAAATTAAGAGGGTTTAGATCACTTTACGGTCGCCGCCTTCTTCTTTAAGCTTGAGTAAACGAGTTTATAAAGGATTAAATCCTGTATAGATTAATTTCGTTTTTGTTGTTTTGGGTCGGAAGCGTATAAATAACCGTCAGACTTCGATTGTAATTGTGAGGATAACCAGAATTAATAATAGAGAAATGCTGGGTTGGCTCGAAAGGATTGCCTTTGTTTTGTTTGTGTAATATTTATTTGAAAAGTAGTTACCTAATAACGGAGCACTATTCTTATCATACGTTTGATTCATAAAAGAAGAAAAAAAAATAAGGTTTAAGAGTTTATTTGCTAAAAATTTGGAGAGTCGATATTTAATACCCCGAACAAGTTCTTTCAAGTGTAATAAATTTCTGTTCGTAATATTTTTTCAGCTGCTACTCATAGTGCTTCAACAATAAATAAAGAAGAAAGAAGATACTCTGAGAGTTCTGGCTTCAACAATCAATACCAGCTTTTACTCTGGATTATGGGGCAATATGGGCAATAGTACAGAAATTTTTAATTGCAATAGCTAATTTACTGTCTAGAAAAGAAACAGAAACACACTAACAACAAAGGAACCCATTAATTTATTAAATTTTTAATAAATAATTTATTATATTTGATGGTATTTTATATTAATTTATACTTTGAGATTCTTAATAGATAGATAGACAAATAAAATAGGCATTGAGAAGTGCAATACTTAGAGGGGAGTGCAATGGAAATTATTGTCGAAACAGCCTGTCCTGAGCGACAGTCTGCGTGCGACCTTTGATAGGTTAAATAAAAAAAAAGCCTTACATCAGAAGATAGATAGGCATAGGAATAGATAAATAAATAAATAAATAAATAAATAGTTAATCAAATCTGACTGTTTAAAAAAAAAATTGGACAAACTAACGCATCAACCCAAAATTTACGTCTGTCCCAACTGTTTTAGTGCTTTCTATACACTACATAAATTCTAATACCGTTATATTCGAAGACCATTATTTCAAGATCAATTAATAACGTAAATATTAACCGATAATACCTTGCGGGAGTTAATATAACACCGTAAACCGCTAATATATGTTATTCTCTCGTGTATTGTCACATTCTGAAACTTGTCTGGATGTAGTTCTAAGGAATGGATCGATATTCTCTTGTGGCGGCTTGAATCACAAGCAGCTCCATTGTGTATCCGCTCTATGAATTTCTAGAGTCGAATTATTGGAAATTAGTTCGCCTAGAGTGAACCGGTCTTAGTTGTAGTTATTTTTACATCCACTGGGCCTTTTTTTATTGTTTCAAATTTAATTAAGATCAAATTACTGGCCTTATGAAAATATAAATTTCACTGAGGCGATCGTTACTTTAACAAATAAAATAGATTTATATCTAAACTTCCACTCTATTTAAAACTTGTACGAGGGTTGCTATTTATTTAACCGGAATTAGCAACAATCGTGCCATACGTACGCTATTTGTGTTGTTTACTGAATTGAAAATTTCATCTAAGTCAAAAAAATTGAATTAACTCGCCAGAACTTTCGTATTTTTGATTTACTAAGAAATTCGACGTGGATTATCTCAACAGCAGCTCAACTTACTTCGACTTTTAGCCATGAAGCCCAATCAAATATGTATCATTGGTTTGGTAAATTTAATCCTGGTCGTCGTTCTCGAACGAATTTAAAAAAGGTCGTCCAAAAACGCTTGTTGTGCCAGAAACCATCGTCATGTGTTTCTCATTTAGGCCTGAAAATGGTTTGGGCTCGTCAAATACCTCATATGATGATACTCGTTTAAAAAAAAAGTCTCGTGTCCATTGGTGCAAAGAAATGCTCAAAAAATACAATCGTGGTACATCAAAAGCTGTGTATTTAGCTCAATCTGGAACTATGGTGTTCCAAATCGGACTATCCGACACATATGAGAGAGATAAGACTAACTTCATGTCTGGAATGAACAGCGGCCACATGTCTGGAATGAATAGCTGAATTAGACCTTAGAATATGATATTTTGGATTTCGCATAATCGCTCAAAAAAATGCTCGTGTCCATTGGTGTAAACAAATGCTCGAAAAATAAAATCTTGGTGCGTTAAAAGCCGTGTATAATATCTACATAGGTGACTGAATCTTGGATCTATGCGTATGAGCCCGAAAGTAAACAACAGTCGCCTGTATGGGTACTACAAAATCTAAACAAAAGTTTTCTAAAAAAAATCTAAACAAAAGTTGTTGGGTATGGCTCATTTTGTATGACCAAGTAAAAAGCACTTTGAAGCAAATGGTAACCTGATTTTTTGAGATAACTGGGCATGTGGCTCCTGGTCCACTAAAGAATCGTAGACCGACCAATTCTGTATGATACCCAACCATTGGTTTTCCAGAAGAAAACGGAAAAAAACAACCCTTGACGCAGGATCATCCTTCACCAAGAAAACGCGGGCTTTCACTCATCGGATTAAATAACTCAATATTTGATGGGTCAAAACATCGCATTAATGGATCATCCGTCATACAGTCCTAATTTGGCACGCAATAATTTATTTTTGTTTCCATCCGTGAAGAATAAACTACGGTCAACGATGGTCAACGATTTTTGATGCGAGAAGAAGCGGTTGAGGACTTCAAAAAGCCCGTTTTGGAGATAGCTCAATCGGTATCTCCAAAAGAGGGAGGTAATTTCATTTTGGGTTGTAATTACTTTTCTTATTGTTAGTTTAACGTAGGTCGTATTTGAAAAAGGCACTGTGTGTCGAAACAATTGTTAAACATACAATTTTAAATAAAATGGTTACTTTAAATATTAATTTTTGCGTATTTATTATTCTTTTCATTAGAGTTTACAGATAACATATTAAGTTAAATCATAAAAACCTAAAAAATTACCAAAATTATTTATAAAAATGTCTCACACCGAAAAGACAAACAATTTATACAATTTTTATCCGTAAATAAGATATCCGAGCTAAAAGTTTTTTTCATCATTCCTCACTCTCAAAACTAACAATCTTCTTTTATAATTAATTTCCAAGCTATAAAACCTTCCCCGTCAATAGGCAGCTCGGTGACGATCCATTCTCGTCTCTCCGAAAATGAAAAAGGGCCAATTCCGGCCAGTAGTTTTACCGGGGCCAAAAGACAATGACAAATCTAAAATATCAAGCAGCCGGTTTCTGTTTCCATTCGTACAAAAGTGGAACAAAAGCGACGAACGAAGTTTATCATTTCCAAACAGAATGGATTATTACATTGTTTTTCTAATGGTACAGTGTCGTTTAATTCAATTCGGATGAAGAATAATAAATCAGAATGTTAAGGGAAAAAAACAGAAGTATATTTATACACAATTCTTAATATTGAGGCGACAGGAAAACTGTATTGAGATAGGAGGGCAGAAAGTTAATTGTAACTCTCTTTTCAGGCTGTGTTTGTGTCACAGATGATTCTTTCAAAACTTGAGCAATTACGCATGGTATACATTACCCGACAAAACACTATATTTTATTTCCGTTCAGTTTCTTTTCTTTAACTCATTTTAAGATATCATTAAAAATTCAAAATCGCCAAAATGCACAAGAACGTCAGTCGACCCATCACACCAAATAATGCAGATAAAAATTCCATCCTCTCGCCACAATTTTTACATCGTTGATCGGACGTTTATCTCCAGCGACCGTACGCCACGTCACCTTATCTCGTCGTTGGCGTTACATGTTTTCTTGGTTGCCAGAATTCGAGGGTTTAACTACTTTCTAAAATCTGCGATTTGGACGTAGATTCCCTGCGACCGGTAATTAGTTTTAAACGCTGATTTGACTGGTACGGAGCGTTTGATATGTCTCGCGTCGCGTATTGCGCTAGCCTCGCGAATACTTTATTTGATTTTTTTTGAAATTTGAAACCGAGGCAAAAGATGAATGGATGTGGATGTGGATGACGTTTTTGCCATTTTCGATTCGAAAAATGAAAATGAAAATTTTATTAAGAACTTAAATAGTAAATCCCAAAATATAATATTCACGCATGAACTCGAAAACAACGATAGTTTATCATTTCTAGATGTTTTAGTCAGTAGAAACAATAAAAATAGGTTAGATTTTGATATATTCAGAAAAAACACCACCACTTCGAGATACGTTCCTAACGATTCAAATCATAGCTTCCAAAATAAGATGGCTAGTTTAAATTTTATGGTAAATAGATTAATTAATTGTCCTTTAAATAAAGATAATTATAACAAATAATTAAAATTAATTAGGGAGGTATCTGAAGTGAATGGTTATAATAATTACATTGTAGATTGATTAATTAGAAAACTTAAGTTCAGAAAATTATTGAAAGAATCTTCGACTTTTCAAAGGGATCAGAACACAAATAAATTCATGGTAATACCATTTGATGCCCAGTTAACAAGAGGGCTAGACAAAATTTTGAAAAAAGTGGACATTAAGGTTGTGTATAAACCATATAATAAACTAACAGAAGTTCTGGGTAATCCAAAGGATAAAGTAGAGCAACATAAAAAGTCAGGGATTTACGAAATTAATTGTCAAGACAGTAATCGAAGGTATATTGGGCAAACAAAAAGATCCATATTGACAAGATATAAAGAACATATTGCCCACATATATGGGAGAAATGAAAAATCTTGCGTTACCAAACATGCAATCGAACACGACCACAGTATAGATATTAGTAATTTAAGACTAATTAAAAGTGTAAATAACAATATGGCTTTGGATGCATATGAAAGTATATAGCAAAATGTAAGAAAATCATGAACCGAGATAAAGGACCTCTCCCGTTCAATTTTTTCAGTTATTAATGTAAGGCTTTGTAAACTTCACTATTCATGATTTTTACACGCTTGGTTAGGTAGGGTTTTTCATATAAATTGAACATAGTTTAGTCTTAAAATTATATTAAATCATCTCCTGATATTGCTAACATGGTTAGCGTTGCTTCGAACGTCGAGCGTTGAGCAGTTTTTCAAAAAAACTGATTTGGTGTTTAGTGGCAAAGCTCTTCAAGTTTAGTGCCAAAATAATGTAAAAATAAAGCAAGTTTTACCCGAAAATTTGACAGTAAACTATACAATAGATTTTTTATGACTATGTGGTTGGGAAGACACTAATTCTCTGTTTAGTTTCGTGTGTTTATTGTTTGGTGGTGAGCAGCAACAATGGACTCGCGACGGAGTGAGGGACCTAAAACATTTGTTAGACAAAATTAAAAAGCACGATAAGTCACCTAAACATAAAAGCAATCCAGTGAGCTTGCAGTTGTTGGATAAAGTAAACATTGGTTCATTATTAAGTTCTGCATATGCGAAAACAATAAGCGAGCATAATGAAAATGTGAAAAAACCTCTTGGTACTTTCGAAGATCATTGATATTTTTAAATTTTGTAGTCAACATAACCTTCCTCTTCGAGGGCACGACGAAAAATGATTCGTTAAATAGGGGCTAGTTTCTATGATTAATAAAGTACAGTACCAAAATTGATTCCCTTTTAGAAAACATGAATAACTCGAAAGTTTTTAAAGAGACTTCCAAAAGCATTCAGAACGAATTACTTCAGTGTATGTTGGAAATTTGCCGTCAACATATTGTGAAAGAAATTGAAAAATCATCTTTTACTGCAATAATGGCTGATGATACCACTGACATTTCGGTTAAAACGCGTTCAAATGGATTTAGCGTTCCGATACGAGTTAAATTGTTGCATTGTTGAACGATTTTGGTGGTTTTCAAATCTAACAAGATAAGATCAACAGCTTTCAGAATGCATCTTTCAACAGTTAGAATCTATTTTCAGAACTTTCCTAGACAAATTAATAGCTCATATCTATGATGGAGCGGTCACGGTCAATTAAACTTGACTCGTGAGAACGTCTTTAGAAGTTCACGTTTTCTTGTGGTGTTGTTCACTATTGCCTGGTGAGCTCCGGTGGCCTTCACGGAATCAGTCCCCGTTATATTGCTCCACAACCGTCATTGCTTTCTACATAATTTACCAGAGTTCTGTTGGTATCCAGCAATATAATTATGCTTTGCTTCTAAAGTGATTGTCAGATGGAGTCAATGTCTGCATGCAGCTCTATTCCCGCTCGCCTAGGTATAAAGAAATCTGCTCTTTGAGGTAGATAATTGCGCCAGCTGCATTATCCCGCTTAAGCTTCGCGATTTTTGAGTATATCTCGTATTTTGCGAAAGAAATAACTGGAAAATTAACGTTAGAGTTTCTACCAGCAACACGAGCTTAGAATTTCTCAAACATAATCTGTCAGCATCGTTCATTTTCTCAAATCGATTCGATATCCTGAAAATACGTCTTATCCTCATCGCTACGACGGCAGATTTATTTACCAATTCTCTTCGTCTCGGAAATGTACGCGAATAATTCGTTGTCTGATCGGTAAATACAAATTCAGCTTTTTCCATTGCGACTGTAGTCAAATTTAAATATTTATCCATGATTTATTTGACTATTTAACGGAATCCATCTGGTAGACATACATCGTGGGCTTCGGTATTGTAATGGTTGGGGAAGCTTCCACGATAACGTCACCTCTTATCCAGAGATTTTATTATGACGGCATTGGGATCCAAATGTATTTTTTCAAAGTGTGTAAATAAAAAATTCGTTTTGAAGGGAGACTGAAGTAAAAAAAAGTAAACAAGCCACTACATTGACATAAACTTTTTATAAGTAATATTGTATAGTTATGCATATATTAGGCTAATTGAAAAGGTCGCCGAGCGACACCTATAGAACGATAAAAGAACTATATAATCTATTAAAGTTTAAAGTTTCATCCTTCATATGAACATATGTGAAGTTTTAAGTCGATCTGTAAATTAATTGTGTTTTTGAATAAAAAATAAATATCGATTTTTTTATTTTATTTTCAAACTTTATCATAAATAATATTGATAATCGATGCGAAAAATTTTTAAACTTTTTATTACAATTAATTATGAATAAATTAAAAAAAAACACGTGCCTATGAACGCGCCGCGATTGGCTGTTATGTTTGTGACGTCATTATGGTAAAGTATTTTCACGTCAACGGCTTCTACTTGTATATATATATACTGTCAAAATTATTGTTGGTTAAGTGCAAAATAAAATATTGTTCGATTACTAATTTAGTTATGTTAATGTGTGACAAAGGGTTCATAAAGGCTAATTCTGATAATATACCTGCTGTGATATTTGTAGTTTTCAGTGTTTTTAAAACGATGGTACTTTTTTGCCTTACATGTTTTACAAAACACCACACTAGACTCTTAATTTAATAACATTTGCAAATATGAATAAATCCGGCTACTAACTATCTACCAGGTGTCTCATTAAGGATGGATCGCGGCCGTATCTTGAAAACTATTTATCCTACAGCTTTGGGGAAAAAAAAATTGTACTAAAAATGATCATGAGAAATTCACCAAAAATATTTTTAAGCTTCTAAAACGATCGCAAGAGGGCGTGACGAGCTAAACATTTTTAAAAATCATTTTTTTGTGTGTATTTTCAAGCGTTAACTGAGTAAGAAAAATTCTCAGTTATAATTAGCAAACTGTCTCCTACAACTTTGTTTTATGACATTTTGTCGTAACTTCGCGAAAAAGTCGTGTAATGTCCGTTTGCCTAAACTGATTTTCCTCAAATTGGATTCGTTTAAAAGGCAATTGCTGGGACAATCAGATAATCTGGGAGATAAATTATTTAGTTTATAAATGAAAACGCGAGGTGGCGTTACGTTCAACAATAGATTTTTTGAGAGTTTTATTCAGTTTTTTCAAACGGAATGATACAGCTTTTACTACATGGCAAGAAAGGTAATTTAAAGAGGAATCGTCCAGTGAAAACCCGAAATCGATAGCCCTGACATGTCAAGAGATATTTCGATTTTTCTGAAAAAATCAGTTATTATTTCACTACTACCTGCATTAAAAAAATATTAACCTAATGTGTTATATATGATTTATATAATGTGTTATATATGTATTATATAATATATTATATAAAATATTAACCTAGGGATACTACTACATATAATAATTTCAGCCAAATCAAAAAGGGGTCGGGTTCAAAAGTGATCGATTTGAATATACAATATACTCTTATAACATATTGATGGTAGACGTTAATCCGTTGATAATATTAGAAAGAAAATCTAACATCAGTGCAAACCTAATATAGACATGTCGGTTTTACGTGTTATTTCAAGAACAATCAGAATATTTCATTACATTTTATTATCATTTCTGAAAATAACTAATCTGAGATTGTAACCTCACATCTTCTCATCCCCATAACCAGTCATACGCCATGTCTAATATCAAATCCACCCCGAGGAAAATAATCCATGGCGGTTTATTTGCACCGAAAAGCCCCGGTTGTTTTCTTTGAAAACATCTTTGTTTTTCGTACAGATTTACAAGCAAGTCGTTGCCTGGAATATTCGCTATACGATAAAATAATAAGCCTTCTTTTGCGACGACGACGAAAATGAAACCGTGATGTTTTCTTTCAAATGTGGCTCGAACCTTTTCCAGAGTATACAACTTCGCCTCCACTTTGAACCAACCTGTTTATACGTTCGTAATTAAAACACAATGATTCTCTTTTAAAATCTCTCTCGTGCAATAGGAATTTACTGTTGAAACATATACAGGGTCGTATGGATACTGTCAAATATGTCGAGAACGCTTTAAGATTTCTTAATGAAATTTTGTACACAAGCATCAGAAAATGTTTTTCACTTTTTGGGTATATTTTAATTTTATTTTCTTGTCGTATATTTCAAATCCAAGACTAACTTGTTTTTTTTTTAAATGATAGAGGTACTTGAATTTGACATCGTTGGAAAGGGCATTTTTTCTGAATTCAACGATGTAAATATTGTATGCTTTGTTTCAAAATAGATTTTAAAAACTGGTTGAAGGGTATATAATAATTAACTGTATTTTTAAATGTATTGTAACTCTGAAATTCATATTGCCATTAATGTAAAAGACACATTTCCTAACGTAAAAGACCCCGTTCGATCCACTGCCGTTATTTTCGCAATTATGTCTCTGGCCGTTTCGGAGATAAACGCAAATATACAAAAAATATGAAAAAAGTTATTGCAACTCGGAAATTCAAATTGTTATTATTGTAAAAGGCACATTTCCTAAAGTAACAGATCTCGTTCCATCCACTGCCGCTATTTTCGCAATGTTATCTCTCGCCGTTTTGGAGATAAACGCAAATATGTAAAAAAAAATGAAAAAAGTTGCTGCATCTTTGAAATTCAAATTGTTATTAATGTAAAAGACACATTTCCTAACGTAACAGACCCCATTCGACCAACTGCCGCTATTTTCGAAATGCTGTCTTTGGCCGTTTCGGAGATAAACGCCAATATACCAAAAAATTCGACAAAAGTTACTGCATCTAGGAAATTCAAATTGTTATTGTTGTAAACGGCACATTTCCTAACGTAACAGATCTCGTTCCATCCACTGCCACTATTTTCGCAAAGCTATCTCTCGCCGTTTTGAAGATAAACGCAAATATGGGAAAACATTTGAAATAGGTTGTTGCATCTTTAGAATTCAAATTGTTATTAATGTAAAACACACATTTCCTAACGTAACAGACTCCATTCGATCAACTGCCGCTATTTCCACAATGCTGTCTCTGGCCGTTTCGCCGATAAACGCCAAGATACCAAAAAACTTGAAAAAAGTTACTGCATCTCAGAAATTCAAATTGTTATTATTGTAAAGGGCACATTTCCTAACGTAACAGACCTCGTTACCATCCACTGTCCTTATTTTCGCAGAATTATCTCTCTCTGTTACGGACATAAACGCAAATATACGAAAAAATTTGAACAAAGTTGTTGCAACTCTAGAAGACGATTTCTTATTCAGGTGAAGGACACTTTCCCCTAACGTAACGGATCCCGTTCGATCTACTGCCGCTATTTTCGCAAAGCTATCTCTCGACGTTTCGGAGATAAACGCAAATATGTATCGATCATCGCAGAGAATATTTTGGAAAACTATAAAACCATTTTTAACGATAATTTAAGTAATTAAACTTAAGAGGTGAATGTAATAGAATTGTTAGAAAAAAAGTATCGTTGGTTAAACTTACGAAAGTATTTTCCTTTACACCCTGTATATAATTACATACAACGTACAACGTACATAAATGTCAAATAATTTAAAGTCTCAGTACGATAATATCATACTTGCCAATATAATATGTAAAGTTTCCTAGAGCGTAATCCATATAACATTATGACAGCTACAGTAAATCCTGAATTTTTCCTTGAAAAATATGGTGTTTCAAAAGAAAAATGTACTTGGTACCAGAGAGGAACGTGCCCGCATCTGAGATAGAAAAGCTAAGGATTACCAATGCATGCACTCTTTGGAGATGAGTAGAATCTGAAAAATCTAATGGTCTCGAAGTATAGCATATTTAAAATAGCACGAGCTATTTTAAAATTTCTATCAAATTATGTTGTAAATATTTTACATGTCTTACAGATAATGCAGGGCATATATCTCAGGAAGGATAGTCTTCTATTTACAAGAAGTAACGGGACTGCATAGATCTGGTCTCACTTCTGAAGTGTAATGTATGATATTTATAAAAATAGAGTCGTACACAATACAACAACGTGTTAAAAGTTTCAAATAATCATATGTCTAGGGACGTTCACTGAAAAATTACTTTTTGAAATTTACGTGATATTTACGGTTTACACAATCGTCCATCTGAAAGTACTATCAATCGAATTTTTTAAACATTTTAAGAAACTGGTTCGTATGTATATATATATATATATATATATATATATATATATATATATATATATATATATATATATATATATATATATATATATATATTACATTAGGCGTCTCCGCCTAAATGAAAACTTTTGTTGGTTGCTTGACCGGGAAGGAACCCCACCTATCCCTTCAACTGGATGATATATGTTTGGTCTCTCGAGGTTCAGACTCTTCAGGGCGCCGACATTTACCATACCATCAAAAATAGGGAGACCCTATCCACTGCCACATGAGATTGTGGAACCCAACGGTTGGGTGAGTGATGACACTCAGCTACTGCTGTCTCATTGGACGCAGTCCAAGAAAATCTAACTCTACATATATACGCCATCCGACGAGAGGTCGGCGAAATCATGGGTTGTTGGCTGTGTATAGGGTCTCCCAATTCTTGATGGTATGGTATAGGTCGGCGCTCTGAAGAGTCTGAACCTCGAGAGACGAAATATGTGTCATCCAGTTGAAGGGATAGGTGGGGCTCCTTTCCGGTCAAGCAACCAACAAAAGTGTTTCATCAAAAATTTCATGACAATCTGTCTACTAGTTTCTTAGTTGTTGTGATTGAAGAGGCGACTCTGTTCCTTTCCTTTAAAAAACGATCTCGGCTTAAGCGCAGTATTACAAAAATGGATCGCCTCCTCCGGAAACTATATATATATATATATATATATATATATATATATATATATATATATATATATATATATATATATATATATATATATATATATCCATTTTTGTAATGGATTTTTGTAAATTTATTTGTTTTGAAAATAACAAAAGTAGCGCCTCTTCAATCACAACAACTCAGAAACTAGTAGACAGATTGTCATGATATTTTGACACTTATGTTTGAAGGTTAGCACAATCGACCAGTGGTAAGGATTTTTCGTAAGCCATCTATATGCCAGACCGGAAACTTATTGACCGATGTGTTACATGAACAGACTGCCTTCATGAAGTGACCTAAGTGATTTGTAAATAACCAGCTAATTTTGCTTTTGCAACTGGGTCGAGGAAATTGTGGGGTAAATTGCATAGATTATAAGATATAGATTTATATCACATCATGGTCACAAGCAAATCTCATTTTAAAAGATATATTCCTTGTATCAAAAAATACTTAAAACTTACCCCTCTAATGGCCCCACAAATATATCGATTTTAAATTTACTTTATTTTTATAAAGTAAAAATTTACTTTATATTTATTTAGTTTATATATATATATATATAAACGATGTCATCGATCATATCATCAAATAAAATTAACGATGTCATCTCCTGGAGCCTTGCCGTTTTTCATCGATTCTATAGCATTTGTTACTTCCTCCACTAGAATATCTGGCATTTGTTCTTCCGTTGGTATTGTTGTGTTTGATTGGTTCTGATCTTCATATAACTGGGAATAAAATTTTCTGACAACCTCTAACATTTGCGTACGCGTCCTGCATACTGTGCCATCCTCACGCCTTAAGGCATACATTTGCGTTGTTTTGTTTCTCAGTTTCTGTTTAGCCTTGTTAATTCTTTTGTTTTCTTCCAGGGTTTTTTTGCACTAGCTGCATGTTGAATCAGCGCGTGTCCTCTCTGGTACATTTTCTTACAGTTTTGCAGAGCTAAGTGTTCTCGATTCTGCCAAAAGGACTACCTGCATTTCTCATTGCCCGATGGTTCTTCATTAAATGAATGGTCTCACTGGAGATTTTTGTCTGTTTGAGACATTTGTCTTCTGGTGCTATATATATATATATATATATATATATATATATATATATATATATATATATATATATATATATATATATATATATATATAGAAACGAGTGATTTTTTTAGCGAGCTTAGCTAATGAGTTGTTAATGAACGAAACCGGTTTTAAGATGTGGATGATTTTTTTCCTTTTCGAACGAAACATAGTTCGTATAGTCGTACTATCTGTATTTAATAATAAACTTATTGCATATAGATAATTAGTACGATGAAGTAGAAGGAACTTTGCTTCTCTTTTAGTTGATTGTTTTATGTGTTGACATAATTTTTTTTTTAATTTTACGATAGTATCATAAAAAAAAGTTTAGAGTATTGACACTTTTCTAATGACCCAGGTAGGTTAAAATTTGAATTTCTTTATGAATCACCCACGTAAATCCCGTAAATGATTTCGAAAATAAGCCTATTTGTGGTAATCAAAGAAAAATAAAACCTGTTTTTTTTTCCTTTTTACGTCGAAACTGAGAAAGTTAACTTGGTAAATTATTTGCTGACTTTCGCCTTTTTTCCATTTTGCTCATTTGCGAAATAAAAAAAATCCCACCGCTCCTGGTAATATATAACGTATTAAACAAAATCAACATCAAACGGGATTCGGAAGTTACCCCGGCGGAATTTTAAATAAACTTTATAAAAGGGTCATCGCGAAGCGGTCAAATACGTTTACTGTCAGTTCCAGTGAAAACTTGCGGCCGTTAAGCCTCGAGAGTCTCAGTCGGGAATCTCGGCTCGGAGCATTTTAGGTGTCTGCCCCGGCACGTCCCTTCGTGTCTTTTCATAATTTACCAAACGAGACTAACATTGTTCGAATGAATCAGCCTTCGCTGTTTGTTTTTGCTATTGGGAATTGTTCTACCAGCAAGGAATCGCTTGGCTTATTCTAATCGATAAATCTAATTTGAACAATGATTTCTTGTACGGGGTCTTTCAAATTGAGCGGTTTTTTTACTTATTGAATAAAACACAGAATTTGCGTTGATATCAAAAAACTTTTTATTGACAATTGAAGCATAGCGTATGACATTTAAATACGAGGGACAATATCTGTCAAATAACCATCTCTTGCAGTTTCACAGACGTCCACTCTCTTGTCAAAGTTTTGGATGGTATTTTAGCTTAACCGCTGTTCTATCTCACCAATGCCTCGAATAATTTCATCCCATAGTCCAGAAATCGATTGTGAATTGTTCTTATACGAGGGTTGATGAACCAGTACCCGTATTTTAAATAAAAACAAATTTATTTTTATTTTTCAATCTGGTCTCCTTTTTGATCTATACACTTTTTCCAACGTTGGTGCTATTTGTTTAACCCCTCGAAAAACTACGCTATTTACAATACTATTTGTCAAACTCAAAAATATGGTTCCGTCTCGGCGACAACCTATTTATTTGAACTGATTTTTTTTCCTGCGAGCCATGCTTTCAAGTTAGGGAACAGAAAAAAGTCGCTGGGTGGCGTATATATATACGCCGCGCAGCGAATATATTCGATTATTAGAAGCATTACATATCATACTCCGATGTTAGAGTGTGACTATTACAGTTTAGACCACTGATATTAAACATAAACAGAGATGCACATACTAAACATAAACAGAGATGCACATACGTGATGAACTAATTTCATATTCAGCAACAAAACTGGCATATAATCTTAGTAAAAACTATTTTTTAGATTCAAGTGGATCCAAGTAAATCTCAATTAAACTAATTAAATTAAACGTAGATTCGGTGTGGTCGAATATTAATAATCACAGAAAACTCAAAGAGATTTACCATTAAAAACCGAATGATATTTTTTTTAATTCTTGACGCACGTTTCACTAGCCATGTTACCATCATCAGGAGATGATTTAATCTAATTCTAAAACTAAACTATGTTCTATTTATATGAGAACCCTAATTGATAGCCTACAACCTGGGAATCCTACTATCTACCTAATGAAGCGTGTAAAAAAGGACACAAGAAAAAACGAAAAAAGAAAAAAGAGACAAAAATGACAAAAGGGAGAAAAGGGAAAAAAAGGAAAAAAAAATCTTTGAGTTTAGTGTTTCACACCGAAGGTTCCAACGTGTGTTTCTGACTTTACTTCACTACTTACTTAGGAGTTTCTAGACCTTACAGTCTATATATATATATATATATATATATATATATATATATATATATATATATATATATATATATATATATATATATATATATATATATATATATATATATTCGCTGCAAAACTAAATTGACAGACAATCAACCGTAAAGGTTTTGCTTCAAAAGGAAAACGGACAATTAGCTCTAAATAACCAAGACAATTGCAAAGAACTTGCGAAATATTTTGAACAAATACTAAACTGTCCTGAGCCCTTAAACAAATTAGCATCACTAAACCCTAAATAAACAAACCCAGATTCATTACCACCGAATGAAGATGAAATAATTAGGCAAATCAAGCGGCTTAAAAATAACAAAGCTTCTGGTGAAGATGGAATCACTGCTGAAATTTTGAAATCCGCTGGTCCAGGTACAATCAAGGAAATAACCAAAATTCTACAAGAAGTCTGGCGAACTGAACGGATTCCGGAAGATTGGAAAGATGCTCTAATCCATCCACTACATAAGAAAGGAGATAGAATGGATGTAAACAACTATAGAGGGATATCTCTTCTCCCAGTTTGTTACAAGATTCTATTCTTCAATGTCTACTAGACAGAGCACAGGGACAGTTAGAACCTAACATTGGTGAATATCAAGCAGGTTTTCGACCGGGCAGATCCTGCCCTGAACAGATCCTGAATCTAAAGTTGATTCTAAGACATCAAAAACTGTACAATAAAAATCTTGTCTGTACATTTGTGGATTTCAAAAAAGCATATGATTCTATTGACCGCGAATCTTTATTCTGAATCTTGAAAGAACAAGGACTAGATCTGAAAACGCTGGCAATTATTAAAGCAACGTTAACTAACACAAGGTCAAAAGTTAAATTCATGGGTGATATCTCAGAGCCCTTCGAAATTAAAACTGGAGTGAAACAAGGGGATGAACTCTCGCCACTCTTACTTAACTGTGTTCTAGAAAAAGTAATACAGGAGTGGCGTGAAAAAAAGTCGGCCCTGAATATTAACCAGCCCATTAAACCGGGGAGAACCAACATCAAAATTGATTGTCTGGCATTTGCTGATGATCGAGCAATTTTAGCTCAAGATGTATTAATGGCACAGAAACAGCAGAAAAGATAGGACTCCAAATTGCCTTTGAAAAGACACAATACATGACCTGCAAGAGACTAAGAACACCATTTCTAAAAACAAAATATGGTAACATCAGACGAGTCTCTCAATTCAAATATTTGGGTGAAATAATAATGGAAAATGGGTTGGAAAAAGCGGCCAATAAGGGTAGATGTCAAAAAATGGAAACGGCATTGAGACTTACACAAAATATTTACAACAAAAAAATGCCTATCTAAAAACACAAAACTGAATAGAAAGAGAGACATCGAGGACATTGAAAAGAAGGAAAGAAAAATCATAAGGAAAATCCTAGGCCCTAAACAAATAAATAGCACAACATACCGACTTCGATAAAACTAAGAAATCAAACAATACACAGATATACATAGCGATATGAGAAAAAGAAGAGTTAAGTTTTACGGACACATAAAGCGAATGAATCCGAGTAGGCTAACTAGACAAATAGTCGAATTTTATGAAAATAGGAGAAGAGCTAAAGTAGAAATAATTAAATGGATTGCTGCAATTAAAGAGGACCTAAGATCAGCAAATATTACACAAACTGAAATTCAGGATAGAGGCTGTTTCAGACATAAGGTTAACGTTTGCAAGGTTGGCCAGAGAGAAAAATGTAGGAGGACTGGAACATCCATTTCTGACTGAATCAAGGACTGAATCTCCATTTCAATTGCTTTTCTCTTCCAATGATGTTACAGACTTTTGTTTGTTCCCTGATCCATGCGCGGGACTTTCTGTCTCGTCTTGTAATGCCAAGCATACATCTTTCCATTCCCCTCTGTGCTACCCGAAGTTTTTGAATAGATTGTGATGTGAGTATCCAGGTTTAACTTCCGTATGTCATAACGGGTAGAACACACTGATCGAAGACTTTTCTTTTCAGGCAAAGTGGGAGTCTGCTTTTAAACACTATGTTCAGCCTACCAAATGCCTACCAGCCACATTTAACACGCCGTTCCACCTCCCGGGCGGTATTCCCCTCCATTGAAATCCTCTGCATATATATATTTATATATTAAAAACAAAGAAAATATACCCGCGCTTCACGTTGGTGCTTTGTCGTTCCCCGATCCGCCATCCAAAGCGCCAGCAACCGTCTCCCATGACCGACTAGCAGATGGGGGAACGACAAAGAACCAACGTGGAGCGCAGATGTATTTACTTTGTTTTTAATATCCTTCTCTACGAGCCCACTTAATTATTTTGGTACTTACCCGAGGTATTACTGGTACTTACCCGAGGGTAGACGGGCCACGAACGGTCTCGCACAGTTTATCTGTCGCTGTCGTTTACCACAGGATGGCAGTGCTGCATATGATTGCAGTCACCATTCGACATGGCTGATTTATATGGTCATGGCTTTAGTCGATCCCTTCGTCCGCTCTCCGGGCGTTCAGGTTGAGCCTAGCTGATGACGGCTTAAGGCCAGATACCGGTCATGGGAGACGCTTACTGGCGCTTTGGACGGCGGATGGGGGAACTACAAAGTACCAACGTGGAGCGCGGGTGTAGCTTTGTTTTTAATATCGTTCTCCACGAGCCCACTTAATTATTTTTTGAACATATTATAGGAATCATAAAAAATCGTGGCCATAAGAAAAGTTAGATCACTCATAAAAGAATTATAAATATGTGGAATACCGCGAAAAATTAATTCACTTTCATTTACTTTATTTTACAGATCGTATAGGGTCTGTCAAATTGAGTGCTTTTTTTTAAATTTTGACTAAGACACAGAATTCGGGTTGATTTTAAAATTCTTTTTATTTATAATTGAAGCATATCTGCCAAATGACTACCTCTTACAGCTCCACAGGCGTCCATTTTTGTTCTGATCCTTTTGAAAAGTTGAAGATTCTTTCAATAATTTTCTAAACTTATGTTTTCTAAACAATGTTCTTATTATAACCGTTCACTTCCGATACCTCCCGAATTAATTTTAATTCTTTGTTATAATTATCTTTGTTTATCAAATCAATATGAAATTTTATTCAAGAATTAAAAAATCCGCTGAATTTGACAGACGTTATTTTCGTTTTATTGTGTAGATAAAGGATCCTTAAGAGAAAAACACAGATAAAAAGAAACGCATATCTCCATATATTCCACTTCGGCTCGATAAATAAGTTGCTATCAAATTTATTCTTAAACAAAGCACCAAGGGACAAATTTCGTTTTATTTATCGAAAAAGGGCCGTCGAGACTCCGAGGGCAAAAAAGGGTTTTGTGAAATAACTTTTATTCCGAAAGTTATCCTTCTAAATGGCTGCATTAAAGCTGAAACTTTCAATATAACCGAATAAGCGAACCCATTATTATCTGCAAAATAATTTATAGTGCCGACTTTCCTACTACAGATAATGATTCCATTTAAATGTAAAAGTTAGCATTGTTTTATTTTACGTTGTGTGATGTAGCAGCTAATGGTCGACTCTGTTGCAAGAAGAGTTCGTTTTAAACAGTTCTGTTAGGATGGAATTTATTTTGATATATTATGATGTTTCTTTTTGTCGATAATGGAATTACAATTAATGGTTTTAATGCTAACAAAAAGCTGATGTATCTTTAAAGCATAATTATTTTTTCCTGTATCGACAGGAAAGTATGGCTTGGTTTGCTTTGCTTTGCTGTGCTGTGCTGTGCTGTGCTATGTTCTGCTCTGCTCTGCTCTGCTCTGCTCTGCTCTGCTCTGCTCTGCTCTGCTCTGCTCTGCTCTGCTCTGCTCTGCTCTGCTCTGCTCTGCTCTGCTCTGCTCTGCTCTGCTCTGCTCTGCTCTGCTCTGCTCTGCTCTGCTCTGCTCTGCTCTGCTCTGCTCTGCTCTGCTCTGCTCTGCTCTGCTCTGCTCTGCTCTGCTCTGCTCTGCTCTGCTCTGCTCTGCTCTGCTCTGCTCTGCTCTGCTCTGCTCTGCTCTGCTCTGCTCTGCTCTGCTCTGCTCTGCTCTGCTCTGCTCTGCTCTGCTCTGCTCTGCTCTGCTCTGCTCTGCTCTGCTCTGCTCTGCTCTGCTCTGCTCTGCTCTGCTCTGCTCTGCTCTGCTCTGCTCTGCTCTGCTCTGCTCTGCTCTGCTCTGCTCTGCTCTGCTCTGCTCTGCTCTGCTCTGCTCTGCTCTGCTCTGCTCTGCTCTACTGTGCTTTGCTTGGCTTTGCTTTGCTTTGCTTTGCTTTGCTTTGCTTTGCTTTGCTTTGCTTTGCTTTGCTTCGCTTTGCTTTGCTTTGCTTTGCTTTGCTTTGCTTTGCTTTGCTTTGCTTTGCTTTGCTTTGCTTTGCTTTGCTTTGCTTTGCTTTGCTTTGCTTTGCTTTGCTTTGCTTTGCTTTGCTTTGCTTTGCTTTGCTTTGCTTTGCTTTGCTTTGCTTTGCTTTGCTTTGCTTTGCTTTGCTTTGCTTTGCTTTGCTTTGCTTTGCTTTGCTTTGCTTTGCTTTGCTTTGCTTTGCTTTGCTTTGCTTTGCTTTGCTTTGCTTTGCTTTGCTTTGCTTTGCTTTGCTTTGCTTTGCTTTGCTTTGCTTTGCTTTGCTTTGCTTTGCTTTGCTTTGCTTTGCTTTGCTTTGCTTTGCTTTGCTTTGCTTTGCTTTGCTTTGCTTTGCTTTGCTTTGCTTTGCTTTGCTTTGCTTTGCTTTGCTTTGCTTTGCTTTGCTTTGCTTTGCTTTGCTTTGCTTTGCTTTGCTTTGCTTTGCTTTGCTTTGCTTTGCTTTGCTTTGCTTTGCTTTGCTTTGCTTTGCTTTGCTTTGCTTTGCTTTGCTTTGCTTTGCTTTGCTTTGCTTTGCTTTGCTTTGCTTTGCTTTGCTTTGCTTTGCTTTGCTTTGCTTTGTTATCTGAAATTTTTTTGCTTTGCTTTGCTTTGCTTTGCTTTGCTTTGCTTTGCTTTGCTTTGCTTTGCTTTGCTTTGCTTTGCTTTGCTTTGCTTTGCTTTGCTTTGCTTTGCTTTGCTTTGCTTTGCTTTGCTTTGCTTTGCTTTGCTTTGCTTTGCTTTGCTTTGCTTTGCTTTGCTTTGCTTTGCTTTGCTTTGCTTTGCTTTGTTATCTGAAATTTTTATGGTTAAGTTGAAAAATGTTATTTTTAATTCTAAAAATCCATCAGTCAACAATATATCACTCTGGCACAGATACGTCGACGATGTCTTTTGTATTTGGAATGGTAGGGAAAGACATTTACATACGTTTTTAGGCCATTTGAAATTCTTAAACAGAAATATTCAATTCACAATGGAGATTGGATTTAATAATGAAATTGACTCTCTAGATATAAAGATAAAGAAAATATCTAATAAATTACAATTTGATATTTACAGAAAACCGACTACAACAGACACGGTTATACATTTTAGTTCTAAACAATCTTGGCAAGTCAAACTATCTCCTTTTCATAGTCTAATACATAGGTTAGTTAGTTCTCTTCTAAACAAAGATAATTTTAATAAATGGCTCTATACCATCAAACAGATAGCAAAAATCAATGGCTAGAAAGAGGGATTAATTGAGAAATTCTTAAAAAATAAACAAAGAAGTTGAATTTACAAGAATGTTATAACAATAAAAAGTAAAAAGACAAATCGTTTAAATTTATTAATTATACCTCCAGACTGAGTAATACACTGTGTAAAAGATTAAATAAACTAGTTTGTAAGACAATTGGGGTAAAAAACTTAATGTAGGTAGAATTTCAGTTCATATCATTTTATAGATATAAACAATGTTACATTATTATACCCAGAAAAGTAAAAAAATAGACTTACTAGAAATATTAGAAATAAAAAACCATTAGGAAATAGTTATATAACAACTACGAATCACTTAAATTTCCATAACACCCCGGTAATAGATAAGATTAACACATGGGCTGAAAAGTCCCGGGCCTAACAAAGAAAACACAGTTTTTTTGGTTCAAAATTAGCTTTATTCATCAACGTAATCTCCATCAAGAGCAACGCAATCATTCCAGCGCCGCTCTAACATTTCAATACCACCTTTGTAGAATGATTTATCTATTGCCTCAAAATAGGCCTCAGTTTCAGCAATAACCTCTTCATTCGTGCGAAATTTCTTACCGGCGAGCATTTTTTTCAAGTCTGCGAACAGCCAGTAGTCGCTGGGAGCCAAATCTGGCGAATACGGTGGATGTGGGAGCAATTCGAAGTTCAATTCATGGAGTTTTACCATTGTTTTGATTGACTTGTGACACGGTGCGTTGTCTTGATGAAACAAAATTTTTTCTTTGCCATATGCGTTCGTTTCTTTGCAATTTCTTTCAAACGCTCCAATAACGCTATATAATATTCACTGTTAATGGTATTTCCTTTCTCAAGATAGTCGATGAATATTACATCACGCACATCCCAAAATAGTGAGGCCATAACCTTTCCAGCCAATTGTTGTGCTTTCGGGCGCTTTGGACGAGGTTCACCAGTTGCTGTCCACTTAGATGACGATCGTTTTGATTCCGGAGTGAAGTGATGGATCCATGTTTCATCCATTGTCACATATCGATGCAAAAATTCCGGTTTGTTACGTTTAAACATGGCCAAACACTGCTCAGAATCATCAACAGGTTCTCGTTTTTGGTCAACAGTGAGCAAACGCGGCACCCACTTTGAACAGAGCTTTCTCATAGTCAAATGCTTATGCAATATAAAGCCAACACGTTCTTTTGATATCTTTACGATGTCAGCTAACTCACGCAACTTCACTTTTCGATTATTCAAAATGATTTTGTGGATTTTTTTATGTTTTCTGGTGTTACCGTCTCATTTGGACGTCCACTGCGTTCTGCATCATCGGTGTCTCTACGACCACGTTTGAAGTCAGCAAAGCAACGTTTTATTGTTGTTTCTGATGGAGCGAAGTCCCCATAATACTTGTCAAGCCATTGCTTCGCTTGAATGGTATTTTTTCCCATCAAGAAGATGTGTAAAATTAAAACATGAAATTGTTTTTGATCCATTGTTTTGAAAATAACAAAAGTAGCGTCACTCTTAGCACAATAACTCACAAACTAATGAATAGAATATCATGAAATTTTAACAGCTGTCTTTTGAAGGTTAGTATTAACTGAAGAAAAGGTGACTGCAATAAAACTAGCACCGTCTATGTGTTAGGCCCGGGACTTTTCAGCCCATGTGTTATATTGTAATTGAACAGCCTGGTTTTTACCGGCCGATATTTAGGATAATTAGACTATACGTAAAAAAAAACAAAAAAAAAACCTCTATATTTGGAAACACTGTGTTTGGCCATTAGTATTAGTTCAAAGTACTCTTGAGAAAGCCCTAACAAAGCGGAACATATGTAGAACAAACTCTATAATAAACGTTTGAAACATTAAAAAGCTACCAGCGTATCATTTAAAATCCTTGTTATTCCCTTTACGCTGGTACACACTTCTGCTCATGTACACTCTGCCAAAAAATAAACCAAACAAAATACCCAGATCGCAAGCTCAAACTTTAAAGTTTGCTCTTTTTGCTTTCATTTAATTTCGGGGTCCACTGTTTTTTTTTTAATACAATACCAGCTTCTTAAAAAGCGCCCCACTTAAAACACGGTCTTAATTAAACGTTCTAGAAATGAACTTAGTTGAGGAAATTTAATTACGCATAATAACCCTGCTTGGTTGTTGTTCCGTGGCGTATCTTCGTGTTTAGAACGCGGAAATTAACAACAAATATTTATTTCGGGAAAAATCATGTCATTACTTTGGGGAGAAAAAAATATGTTTATATAATTGGCCGGTTGTTATGGATATCAAAGAAAAAAATGTGTGAGTGTTGTCTCTTAATTTAATTGATTTGGTTTCCACTTCAAAGTGTGATAAGGGACGAAAATAAATTTACCCTCAGTGGCTGCTCGTGGGGGAGAGCGTTGGGGTGCCGCCCCTCCAGCATTTATCAGAGGAAACAATTTTTCCGAGTAAAACATCATATTTTATTTCCATTCAGTTTCTTTCCTTTAAGACGTTTTTCTTGTTCACTTCCTGTACACGGTTTCAATAGCACGAAAAATAAAAAAGAGGAAGGGGAAAGCAAAAAAAAAATCTTCAGCAGAACTATTTTCTTCTACGCCTTCCCACTTTAAAAATCCTCGAGCCGCCATTGCTTACCACCCAAATTATATTTAAGTAAAGAGAGCAACGATGCAGTTATTGTCTGAATGATTGTGGCGGGTTCATATATATTTTCATTTTTTTTTCGGTTTTTCGCCACGATCTAAAACTTAAAAAAATATCAAAATATCTGTTCTTATGTAAATAAAGAATCACTGGGTAAAAAACAAAAACAAAACGGAGACAAATTTCTCAGCCATTCTTTTTTCCGAAATAAAAGTTTTTTTTTTACCCAGTGATTCTTTATTTAAATAAGAACAGATATTTTGGATATTTTTTTCAGTTTTAGGTCGTGGCGAAAAATCCCAAAAAAGAAAAATATATGAACACGTCACAATCATTCAGACAATACTTAGATTACAGGCATGGGTCGGAGATATGGTTTTTATTTAGATATTTAGAAAATAAATATATTAAACTACAACATTCTGAAAACAGCTTAACATTTCTTTACAAATGTAAAGATTGTGACATAATACCAAAAGTTTACGTTTACATATACTATATAACACAAACAGAAGCCTGACCGGGAGGAAGCCCCACCCATCCCTTACATTGGAGGACACATGTTTCGTCTGTTGGTGGTTAGAATCATTAAGGTACCGACATATGCTCTCTAGCCAAGAATAGGGAGTCCCTATTAAGAAGTATTCCTTCTTCAAGGCCAGCCGAGAAAAGAATTGGCGATATTACGTCACCCTGCCGTACACCTCGTTCTACATTAATTCCCACTTCAAGACCATCAAGGTAAATTGCGGCTGCAGCTCCATCATATATCGCTTCTAATAGGTTTACATATGCTTTATCTACCCCTTGGCTAAGCAGTGAATGCATTATTGCATGCTTAGTCGATAAAAGCCAAGCACAGTGGCATGGTGTATTCGTTGTGCCTTTCTATGACCTGCTGGACAACCTGAATGTGATCCATTGTACTGAATCTACTTCTGAATCCTGCTTGTTCTCTTGGTTGTTGCGTCATTCAGTTTTTTAAATATTCTTTTAGAAATTATCTTAGTGAAAACTTTGTACATTACTGATAGGAGGCTTATTGGACGGTAGTACTTTAAATCTTCCTGTGCTCCCTTTTTATGTAAAAGGATCACTTCTGCATTTTTCCATAACTCAGGTATTTTTTGTTCTTTGAGGCATTTTGAGAATAATTTTGCCAGTATTTTATTTATCGTCCGACCACCAGCTTTTAGCATTTCGACAGTGACACTGTCCTTTCCTGGAGCCTTGCTGTTTTTCATCGATTCTATAGCATTTGTTACTTCCTCCACTAGAATATCTGGCATTTGTTCTTCCGTGGGTATTGTTGTCTTTGATTGGTTCTGATCTTCATATAACTGGGAATAAAATTTTCTGACAACCTCTAACATTTGCGTACGCGCATATATTTGCGTTCTTTTGTTTCTCAGCTTTTGTTTAGCCTTGTTAATTCTTTTGTTTTCTTCCAGGGTTTTTTGCACTAGCTGCATGTTGAATCGTCGCGTGTCCTCCCTGATACGTTTTCTTATAGTTTTGCAGAGCTCAGTGTACTCGACCCTGCCAAAAGGAGTACCTGCATTTCTCATTGCCCGCCGTTTCTTCATTAAATCAATGGTCTCACTGGAGATTTTTGTCCGTTTGGGACATTTTTCTTCAGATGCTATTGAAGCAGCCGTTTGAAGCACATTGTTCGCGATTTCTTCATATTGAATTGAGAGTTCCACTTCTTCCAGACCTTGTAACACAGCAAACCGGTTTGACAAAGCAATCTCAAAATCGCTTCCTCTCTCCAGCAGTTTCCCAGAATCCAATTTGCGCTTCTTTGATCTTACCATTCTCTCGCGTTCTCTTCGACAGTTAATCCTAACTTTTGCTCGTACCATTCGGTGGTCCCTTCCAAAATTATAATTGTTAGGGACAGTACAATTGGTAAATATTGTTTTATCGTTGGTCATGATGTAGCCAATTTCACTTGTGAGCCCAGATGGACTTTTCCATGTCCACGAATTCACTATATAGTTCTTGTCTTTGAATAAAATCAACCAATCTGTCATCTCTATTGTCTCGTTCACCAGTTCCATATGGGCCAGTTGCATTTTCATCAGTTCTTGTTGTTCCAATTCTGGCATTAAAATCACCCACTAGGATTTTGTATCTACTACTATCTACTATCTATATTGTATATATATATATATATATATATATATATATATATATATATATATATATATATATATATATATATAGATATATATATATATATATATATATATATATATATATATATATATATATATATATATATATATATAGATATATATATATATATATATATATATATATATATATATATATATATATATATATATATATATATATATATTGAATGAAAAGCAAACCACAGAAAGACCTCTTTTAAACTAAAAACAATCCGAACGAACTATGTCGGAAACAAAGGGGAAAATTGGGAGACATCGCTTTAAAAACAACAAGCCCAAAGGATCAGAGTCGATCCAATTTTTTCGATTCGAGTGCGGTCCAAGCTCCTTAAAGAGCTCTCCAGTGCCTACGGTGGGCCAAATAAAGTTTGGGACCGACCAGCCCCAAGGTCGCAAGTAAAAATTTATCTTCCGGAAAATGTATTCCGCGACGGGGGGGGGGGGGGGGGGGGCTGCTATCCTTTCTTCCAGTGGAAAATGTTTTGATGGTTTGGAAACGCCATTCTTGATCTTATTTACTGGATTTTGTAAGAATTTAATGGTTCGTTTGATATAGGGTCGTTTATAGAAAAAAAGTAAAACTTCTGCGGAGTAACTGGACTGTTGGAAATGTCGCCCTAACGGAAAAACAAGATAAAACATAAATTTATAACAAGCAGTAAAAGTTTGATTCAAAAAACCCGTATAGTTGAATAACGATATGAAACATTTTATAGTTTGTTCTATAAAGCGAATTTTAGGCTCTAGATTGTCTCGTTTAACCACCATGATGTTAGCTTTAGAGTCTCGATTAACTAAACAACAATATAGAGATGTGATAACATTAATTTGAGTAAAACTGATACATACACCATTATGGCAATGGCGCAACGAGATTTAAGAATATTTTTATACAGCAATGAAGATGAGCAACGCCCTGGTCCTTCTATAACTATTAGAACTGTGAAAAAAATCTAAAAAGTCAGAGAAATTCATCGAAATTATCTTTGCATGTCAGGCCAGGCTTATCAGTTATATTGTTGACAGTCGTTAATCTATTGTACATTACAATTAAATAAAAAATTGCACGTAAAATCATCTCCATCTTACAAGACCCAATTAAATATCTAATTGGTACATCTCTTTAATACGCAACCGACGAAGCCAAAAAGCTGCTGAGAACTAGTCCGGAAATGTGATATGATAGAAATACTATATGATCAAATATATTTTTGTTTTTGTTGGAGTATGTAATAATCCAGTAGTCGAGCTACAACCTGTATAAAATTTAATTAACAAATTGCCGATGTCTATATAAATTTCAGAGTGAGTTAAGTGCATAACGGCTGACAAAAAGCAAACAATGATTAAGCAGAATTTCGGAATAATTTTAATTGATAACAGTATTCCGGAAAGCGACTCGTTAACAATATTAATGGCCTAAAAAAGCCGCCATTTGAATGAACGAGGACCGTTTCGAACAACATCCCCTTCCGATGGAAGTGCCTTAGTTTGTACGAAACATTATTCTTTCTCGATTTGCCTTTGCGGGATGTACTTTTAAATATTTTCGTAGTCTGTTTTAATTATCTTTAAATCGCCAGAAAGATTATTGTTATTTAACAAAAGTAATATATCGCGTGACGAGATGAAATCGTCATTTTTAAATGTACAGACTGGAGGCTGGAGTGAGACTGGTGTCAGATGGATCTGTGCGTGTCTTATATATGATAGAGATTGTAGCGTGACTTTTTTCTGTTCGTTGTGTTGACCATTCCCCATTTTTGTTGGTTTTTCGTATTCTAGTATGTGGATAGTGCGGTTCAAGATATATCGTTGACCGAATGGCTACAACAAACTGTTAACAACCCCTGTCGTAACGAAATTCGGCAAAGTTGCAAAAAAGTAAACAGGGCCGGGCCTAATAAAATAATAGGTAAAATGAAAAAAATCATTTTGTATCTTGTTTAGTAGTTTCGAAATATTTTAGTTTAGTTCGCCTTCTTTTCTTAAACAGTGCAGTTCTATAATTTCGGTTTTATTTTTATTATTCCAAATGTGCTAAAAATGTGGCGTTCTTGACAAGATAATGATCATTGTGCTTTCGGTAGTGCTAAGATATTGTGACGAAGCCAAATTAAAATCAACAAAGTTCGTAATGGTTCTGGTAAAAGGAAATGTGTTGACGAAAGCGACAAAGAATTGCAAGAGCGACTAAGGAAAGATGAAACCAACATTCTTTGCAGCAGAACTGGCCTCCGGAAAACATTATCTCTAATGGGTTTTGCATAGCGTACCATTAATAAAAGACAAATATTAATGGAATCACAACGATTACGACGACGTTGGTTTGACTACTTAAACTCTATTAAAAATCCATATTAGAAAATCGTCCCATTATCTACCTTGACGAAACATGGTTCGATACACATGAGACGCCAGCAAAAGGATGGGTAGATACATCAAGAAAATGCCAAACCAAAGCCCCAGCAAACAAGGCGAAAAGGAATTACAATTGTACATGCAATGTTTTCCATTTGATATAAATATATATATATATATATATATATATATATATATATATATATATATATATATATATATATATATATATATATATATATATATAATATTATTATTATTATTCACGTATGGGCCCTGGTGGACCACGCGAAGTACAATTAGAGGCGTTTGTTGTTGTTAGCCTTCCTTTGCGCCCATACTAATTTCATTCTTTCGCTATGAGCTTTTTTCCTTTCATCAGACCAAATTGTTCCAGTCTTTCTACATTTTTCTCTCTGGCCAACCTCCCAAACGTTAACCTTGTGTCTGAAACAGCGTCTATCCTGAATTGCAGTTTGTGTAATATTTGCTGATCTTAGGTCCTCTTTAATTGTGGCAATCCATTTAATTATTTCTACTTTAGCTCTACTCCTATTTTCATAAAATTCGACTATTTGTCTGGTTAGCCTACTCTGATTCATTCGTTTTATGTGTCCGTAAAACTTAAGTCTTCTTTTTCTCATATCGCAATGTATATCTGTGTATTGTTTGATTTCTTGGTTTTCTCGAAGTCGGTATGTTGTGCTGTTTATTTGTTTGGGGCCTAGGATTTTTCTTATGATTTTTCTTTCCTTCTTTTCAATGTGCTCGATGTCCCTCTTTCTATTCAAAATGAGCGTTTCTGCAGTATATAGACATTCTGGCTTAATAACTGTGTTGTAATGTCTCAGTTTTGTGTTTTTAGATAGGCATTTTTTGTTGTAAATATTTTGTGTAAGTTTCAATGCCGTTTCCATTTTTTGACATCTACCTTTATTGGTCGCTTTTTCCAACCCATTTTCCATGATTATTTCACCCAAATATTTGAATTGAGAGACTCGTCTGATGTTACCATATTTTGTTTTTAGAAATGGTGTTCTTAGCCTGTTGCAGGTCATGGATTGTGTCTTTTCAAAGGAAATTTGCAGTCCTACCTTTTCTGCTGTTTCTTTTAGGATTTCAATCTGTTTCTGTGCCGTTAATACATCTTGAGCTAAAATTGCTAGATCATCAGCAAATGCCAGACAATCAATTTTGCTGTTGGTTCTCCCCAGTTTCAATATTCATGGCCGACTTTTTTTCACGCCACTCCTGTATTACTTTTTCTAGAACACCATGCCCTTGTCTCACTCCAGTTTTAATTTCGAAGGGCTCTGAGATGTCACCCATGAATTTAACTTTTGACCTTGTGTTAGTTAATGTTGCTTTAATAATTGCCAGCGTTTTCAGATCTAGTCCTAGGAATAAAGATTCGCGGTTAATAGAATCTTATGCTTTTTTGAAATCCACAAATATACAGACGAGATTTTTATTGGACAGTTTTTGATGTCTTAGGATCAACTTTCGATTCAGGCTCTGTTCAGGGCAGGATCTGTCCGGTCGAAAACCTGCTTGATATTCTCCAATGTTAGGTTCTAACTGTCCCTGTGCTCTGTCTAGTAGACATTGAGATATAATCTTCTAACAAACTGGGAGAAGAGATATCCCTCTATAGTTGTTTACATCCGTTCTATCTCCTTTCTTATGTAGTGGATGGATTAGAGCATCTTTCCAATTTTCCGGAATCCGTTCGGTTCGCCAAACTTCTTGTAGAATTTTGGTTATTTCCTTGATTGCACCTGGACCAGCGGATTTCAAAAATTCAGCAGTGATTCCATCTTCACCACAAGCTTTGTCATTTTTAAGCTGCTTGATTTGCCTAATTATTTCACCTTGATTCGGTGGTAATGAATCTGGGTTTGTTTGTTTAGGGTTTAGTGTTGCTAATTTGTTTAAGGGCTCAGGACAGTTTAATATTTGTTCAAAATATTTCGCAAGTTCTCGCAAGTATATATATATATATATATATATATATATATATATATATATATATATATATATATATATATATATATATATATATATATATATATGTACAATGCAATAATCTAAATGAGAACCTGGTGTGTGCTGGGAACCGGTAAGTGTAAATGGGGACAATGCATATTAAAACAAGACAATAAGTTTCCCAAGTAAAGAAAAATTTTACTACTGTAATTGGGTAAACTCGTTCATTATTTAAAGGACAATAAAGGAAAAGGACGCGGCACAAAGACGCGACACTTATGCAATGTTCCAAGCTAATGAAATCAGGATATCTTCGTTGCAATTTAAATACAAACATTACCCTAACTAAAACTTTCTAATATCTTAGTTTTGATGCATAGCCTGGCAATGAATTTCGCCGGCAACAAAACAGTTTTGCAGTTTATGCACTCGCGAACATAAACTTTTGTTTATGTAAGTCGTTCTCGGGTAACACGCTATATCCTTGTCAGTTATAAGCCTTTTAGAACAAACACCGTTCGGTATAGCCCAGTTAAGATAGTTAGGTTCTCATACATACAATTATTTCAACGTCCGCGAACATCATGATGAGGAACATTGCAGAAATTATGAATATATTGGACTGCTAATTAAATTCATTCAATTTCCTAGAGCAAATCATTAATAATAGTTTTAATATATTAGCTGTACTTGTTTTTCATTGTAATTTTCTCGAACGTGTTGTTACTACTGACGAGTCTTGGATTTTAAAACATGACCGAGGTTTTGTCAAGTAAAAAACATCACTATGGCTTCACAACCTCATTATTCACCAGACTTGCGCCCTTGTAACTTTTTCCCCTTTTCAGAATTGAAAATTTGTTGTTTCTAAATCATTCCGGGTGATTTCCGGTTGCCGCGTTTCTTTTTTTCAGAAGGGATTTCCTTACTTTTGGAATGTTGCGAGCATCGTTTCGCGTATTTAGCTCACTCCTTTCTTTTATTTCAAGGGCTTCTCTGATTGTTCGGACCTTCTGTTGGCTAATGTTAGTTATTCAAAAGGTACAAGGTTGTTGAAAGTGAAACTAAATTTTCGAAAGATCAGATAATTTAAAAACGGTTGAAGATATCAAGTTCGAAACATGGATAGTTGGGTTTTCAAAGGCGACAAATCCGAATTTGGTATTAGACTCGTTCATATTTGGTTATTATATAAAGCTGGGAATATTTTGACTTAAAAATGGAGAAGAGTGATAATTTCCACGTAAAAAGGTACCCTTGGTCAATATCGATACCTCACGGCGTTTGAGACATAGTTTGTGGTCGAATATTCCATTGCACATCTATATTTTTAACTTCAGTTAACACTAATGAAATTATCTGTTAGAACATGAAGTTACTAGTAAAATTTTAATCGAAATAAAAGATTATATTGGCAAGTCAATAACGTACATTTTCAATCTCTATTTCACTCAAGGCAAATTTCAATGGGATTTTAAGAAAGCTCTAATTATTTCTCTTCATAAGGTTGGTGATAAAAGGGTGTCGAAAAACTACAGGCCCATTTCACTAACCCTAGCGCTATCAAAGATGCTTGAGAGTTGCATTCAGGTGGGATTGGTTTCTTTCCTTGACAAACATAAAGTGTTGTCTAAGAGGCAGTATGGTTTCCAACAGGGCATATCTACAGCTCATACATTCTTTGATGTGTCAAAATTTGTGGGAACTTTGACCAGAGTAAATATGTAATTGGATTATTTCTTGATATTTAGAAAGCATTTGGTTCCATAAGAGTCATGAATTATTGTGTACTAAACTTGAAAATTATGGAATAAGTTTAATTCCATCATACATTAAGGACAAGTCTCAAAAAGTTAAAACAGTAAGTCAATAAATGTAAATTGCCGACTTTATTAGGCCCATTACTTTTAATATACAGTGTGTCCCAGCCAAATGGAATAAATTCGTTAATAAATAAAGGGGGCGTGTTCGAAAAAACGCTCGAACACGTCGATTTTCAACAAAAATGTATACAGGGTGTGTCATATAACAGTGGCCAATACCAACTTTCTTATTTTAAATACAACACTCTGTATATTATTTAATTTTTGGATTCTTCAGGAAATTCTAGACATATTTCATGTAAAATCTAGACTTATCTAAATCTAGACTTATCTTCAACTGTTTCGGAAATATTAAGTAATTGTTCGAACATTATCAGCAAACAGGCAAAGATAAAAAATCAGGTTTTCAAAGGTAGGTGTTTGTTGTATGAAACATCAAAAAAATCAACGTGCCTTTTAAATTAGTTTTCTTTGACGTGTGTGATTCATTTGATTTAAACATGGTATATTTATACACCCTGTATAAAAAAAAATTATTGAAGAAAATGCGCATCTAAAACTACCAATCAACGTGTTCGAGCGTTTTTTCGAACACGCCCGCATTTATTTATTAACGAATTTATTCCATTTGGCTGGGACACACGGTATATATTAATAACATATTTTCATTATAGATGAATATCCTTTTGTTTTGCTCTTACCACTATGTTTTTATTTATCGGAAAATGCTTTGATAATGTAATTAACACCCTATACAAAGATTTTTACATAATAAATTAATTTAACTGAATATTCTTTGATGTCATTCTCTAATCGACATAGAAGATCTTTCTAAACGAATAAAAAGTATATCATTCTTCATGCTAGTCATCCCTGTAACAAGTGTACTGATTTGTGTCAAGAAATTGAATTTTCTGATCATTGTACATATCTGGGTCTTTATTTCGATAAAAATGTGAATATCAAGCTTTATTTTGATAACATGAAAGCCGCTATTAGAAATTTTTCTATACATTCAAGTTACTTATAGAAATTTTAGATCAACACAAATTAAGGGTGGTATATTTTTCCGTTTGTCAATCGTTAATGAATGCATGGAATAATTACTCGGGGTGTTTGTCAACTCCTATCTGTCTCTTATTGACCTGTTACAATTCTTGACCTATCGAATCACCAAAAATAAAGCGCAATTCAAAGCTTTATAAACTAACATTCAAGAGTTTTTAAGAGGTTTTCAGAACATATAAACAGTATAACTAAAATACAAATACAATACCCTTTATGCTTAAAGAAGTAGAATGATTTTAAAGACCTACCTACATTGAGTCGTGGTTAGGCAAACGCGCGTCGAGATGTCAACAAGTCATTTTGTGTTTATTGGTAAATCTATTCAAGATTAGAGCATAAAAATTCCCCTAAAATTCAAACGTCAATGTTTTCATAAGTAAACCTGACACGAAACTAAACCAGTGTTATCACCGCTATTTAATTACTGTTACAGAGGGAGACAAAATGAAGAATGGAGCCACGTGGAATATGAATTACCTACGGTTAGCCAGAACCCTTCTGGTGTGATTATCTTTGCCCCCAATTCCTCGTATCTTTTGTCGTCCATTTATCTTACTCCACCAACAATGCTTTCGTTATTATTTTCGGGACTTTACCAAAAATTTACAATCTTGAAATATATTTTTAATTTGTTTATACGGGGGTACAGTAAAAAGAACACTTTATGGGAAGGGTTATATTTTTAAATTGAGTAAATTCGGATAATAAAGGGTGTTATAATAAGAGAGCAAGATGGGAAATTTTTAACACAGTATTCGCAGCTTATCCACTATATACAAGCCTTAGTTTACAATTCTTTTCCAGCGGCAGCCTTTCCGAATATCTTCTTAATTTGTAATAACGAATAAAGTTAGTACGATTTGAGCTGTCAATGTCAGTGTATGTTGTAGTTAAGTCTATAGTGTATCTGACAGATACTTTTCGAGTAGTTTAGTAAGTATTATACAATTTATCTGTTTGATTTTTTCTTTGTGTTTTTAATATGTTTACATTTTTTTCTTAATGCTTGAGAACTGTCATTTTTATTTTGATTTTTTTAATAGGAATTAAAAAGGTATTGTATTTTATGTATTTAGTCGTCAGCGGTATTTTTTTCTTCTGGTAAAAGGGCTGCAAACATAAGTTTTACAATGTGGAAAGTAAAAAGGACATTGAAGAAATATATAAACTTTTATTTGACGAATGGAGTGACGACGATGTGAATGAACATCAAAATCAACATCTCGAACCCATCGTTTATGATTTCGAAGAGAAATATGACACAGACGGATGTGAGAGAGTAGAAGAAAGGCAGAAAAATTCAGAATCTAGACAAAGTGATGTCGATTCAATTAGTGCCGAAGAAGACTGTTATAGAGGTACAAGAAAAAGCAATAAAAAAAATATAGACTGGTTTTCTTAGAAGAAAGTCCTACTTCCTTATTCGTATTAGGAATACATCACCAACCGACAAAGTCGAAATTAAAGCCTTCTTGTGTCTTTTATACATGCCGGGCACTAAAAAGGTATATATATATATATATATATATATATATATATATATATATATATATATATATATATATATATATCCACCAAGATAATATCTAAAAGAATATTAAGAACAATGAATGAAGCACAACCAAGAGCGCAGGCAGGATTCAGAAGTGGATTTAGTATAATGGACCATATCCAGGTTGTCCAACAGACCAAAGAAAGGCACAATGTATACACCATGCCACTGTGCTTGGGGTTTTATTGATTATGAAAATGCATTTGATTCAGTATCAACGCAGGCCATAATAGATACATTGCTGAACCAAGGGATAGACAGAGCCTACGTGAACCTACTAAGATCCATGTATGAGGAAGCTACAGCTACAGTTCACATGGATGACTTTGAAGTTAAAATCAACGTAGAACGTGGTGTACGGCAGGGTGACTCAATATCGCCTGTCTTTTTCTCAGCCTGTCTTGAAGAGGTATTTCCTAATCTGGATTGGGAACAGCAGGGAATAAAAATCAATGGTGCATATTCAAGCCATCTTAGATTCGCGGATGATATCGTTCTCCTTTCACAAGACCCAGATGAGCTATAAGAACACATACGAGAGCTGCAAAGGGCGGGAGAACCATTTGGTTAGAAAATAAACCTAAAAAAGAGTCAGGTTATGTTTAACAAATTTGCTGTCAACAGAAGAATTTCTATTTTAGGAAGTGATTTAGAGGTTGTGGACCACTACATATAACTAGGGCAAAGGATTTCAATGGTGGGCGATACCACCCGGTAGATGGAACGGCGGGTTAAGTGTGGCTGGCAGGCATTTGGCCGGTTCAATTTAGTATTTAAGAGCAAACTCCCACTTTGTCTGATGAGAAAGGTTTTTAATCAGTGCGTGCTGCCTGTTTTGACATATGGAAGTGAAACATGAACACTCACATCACAATCAGTGCTTCGGGTTGCACAGAGGGGAATGGAAAGGTATATGCTTTCATTACAAAGCGGAACAGAAAGACTTGCATATGGATCAGAGAACAAACGAAGGTATGTGACATCATTGGAAGGGCGAAAGAATTGAAATGGAAGTGGGCAGGTCATATAGTGAGACGATGCGACGACAGATGCACCAAAGCAATTCTGGAAAGGATACCTCTTGATCATAAACGCCCGCGAAGAAGGCTGAAAACATATTGGACGGATTTATAGATTTATCATAAACATATTTTATACATTTCTGAACAATCTGTTGAACGTTGAACATTGTCAATCTTACTTGTACTCAGTTGGTGAGAATGTCACACTAGATGAAAACTTGAAGGAATATATATATTCCATCAAAACCGTCAAAGAATGGAATAAAAATTTTTGCTCTTGTTGATTCTAGGATGTTTTATACTTGTAACATGAAGATTTATGCCGAAAAGGCTGCCCGAGGGATCTTATCAGTCAAGCAACAAAAGTTTAGACGTGGTTGAGTATATGATCACTCCCAAAATTAATTCAGTCATCGCAACATTACCATCGACAATTCGCTGACGTTTCGCTTCTAGAGACACTAATAGCTCATCCTTTGTCAGTCGTTAGAACTTTAAAGAAGAACAAGTGGCAAATTCCTATGCCACTAAAAGACATAAAAAACCGAGAAATATTTTCCAGTGTATTTGATTGCTAAGGAACACTTTTTTCCTACGTTCTTCAAACTAAGAGCAACACAAAAAATGACGGTGTTCTAGATGAAGTAACTGGAATAAAGAAAAAGCCGGAAATAGTCACTTATTATAATAAAACCAAAGCATCAGTCAGCATAGTTGGTGGTGATTTCTTTTTTAATGTTAAATGTTGCCGGTATAAATGCCCAGATAATAAATTTGGGTAATGGAAATGATCCATCACCTCGTAGAATATTCGAAAATTCTTGGGAGATAACTTCTTCAAGAGCATCTTATACGAAGATCAATTTCTTATACGAAGATCAAACAACAAAAATAGGTTTTTATATTGCCTATGACAATGTCTTTGCGTCTAGAAGAGTTACAGTCAAAAACAAATACGCCAGATATGGAAAACGATGATAGCGGTGCGGAAAGTAGTCATAAGAACAATTCACGAAAGCGTTGTAAACCTTGCAAAATAAAGAAAAAAAAAAACGCGCCTAACAAAATACAAGTGTAAAACAGGTGGTTCTTATCTCTATTTGCAACCTTCCGCTTTCGTGTGTCTAGAACGATGCATGTAAAAAAACCTAAATGTTGAGGATCAAACAAATAATAAATAATAAATATATAATACGTATAGTTTGGTAATTTTATTTTATATTTGGAGAATTCTCATGACACAAATGGTGTGTTTTCTATAATTTATCATTGTGTATCTGTGAGATACACGTCAAGTACTCGTGTTTGAATCTGAGCGCGCGCAATAACGCAGTGTTAATAAAACATGATTTTCTGTAGCAAAGTATTGAAATATTTATTGATTTATCATAAATACCACCAGTATTAGTAAATGGTCGTCACGGCTTTGGTGGTACACGCGTATTCTTCTGGCGAAATTTTCAATAACGATTTTGTACCAGGTGTCCCATTAAGGATGGATGGATTTTTTTGAAGTTTTGTTCAGTTTTTTCAAATGGAATGGTACAGCTTTTATTACTAGAAAGGTAATTTAAAGAGGAATCATCCAGTGAAAACCCGAAATCGATATCTCTGACATGTCAAGAGATATTTCGATTTATCTGAAAAAATCAGTTATTATTTCACTACTACCTGCATTAAGTTAAAAAAATATTAACCTAATGTTTGCCTTCCTTCACGCTTTAACCAGGCTTAGGACTGGTCCAAATTCTTCGTGCCATATTAATTTGGAGCGTGTTTAAAGGCCAACGAGCCAACAACGAAGATAATAATAATAACAACAGTCAAATAAAATTAACAGCACAACAGTCTAATAATTAACAGAATCTGAACTTTAACGCCTTTCTAAATGTTCAAAATGCCTTCCATCCTTAGAAATGCAAAGATTAATTTTTTGACGAGTACTAAAAACGGCAGCTTCAATTTCCGCTCATGAAATGCTGGTTATTGAATTTTGAATTATTTCATTCATGTTTTCTCGTATGGTAGGACGAGTTTGAAAAACAAGGTCTTTTAGTCTTCCACACAAGTAAAAATCGAGGACTGTCAAATCCGGTGAGTGCGCCGGCCACGAAAATAAACTACCCCGTCCTATCCAACGATTTGGAAACGAAGCATCCAAGAAGTTTCGAACCACCTGCGAGAAGTGGGCAGGGCATCCATCATGCTGGTACTACATTTGTCTTCTTGTTTCCAACGAAACATCTTCCATTAGTTCTGGCAGTCCATTTTGTAAAAAAATTTAAATATATTTCACTATTCAAATGTCCATTAAAAATAAAGGGACCAATAATTTTGTCTCCCAAAACACCACACCATACGTTCACACTCCATCTATTTTGGTGGTTGATTTCTTACATCCAGTGTGGATTAGCAACTGCCCAGTAGTGCATATTATGTAAGTTAACGGCTCCATTACTGCTAAAAGTAGCTTCATCAGTCCATAGTATGCTTTTTAAGAATTTCCACTACACATATTTTTTAACCTGTGATAATAGTCTAACCGTCTGTCGAAATCGTTATCCAAAAGGGCTTGGTGTAAGACAACATGATAGGGGTGCAGCTTGTTATCTCTTAAGATTTGATGAACGGATGTCTTGATAACGCCTAATTCTTCAGATATTTGTCTGATACTTAAATGGGGGTTGGTTTCAACATAAGCCAGAACATTTACGACATTATCTCCATTACGAATCGAACGTAACCTGGTGCGGACTGGATCTGGATGCACAATTCCTTTTTCTCGTAAGCGTCTTGCTAGACGTGTAAACACCTTCTTCGAATAATGTCTTCTTTCAGGATATTGACTTGCATATTGCCGCTCTGCAATACATGCATTTTCAAAACATTGGAAATATACCGCCAACATGTCATAGGCCTCGTTATTCGTAAAAGGCATTGTTTGATATTATTATAATAATTATTAATAATCAATAAATGCAATGTTGAAAATGTAATGCATTTCAAAACTGACGAGTTAATTTGACTGTTTTTGTTTGTTTCCATGGTTCCCTTCTTACATTATTTGTGTAATGTACGGATTGCATGCGTTTATTTGGAAACCCGAAAACGCATAATTTAATTCATCCATTCATTTAGTTTAAAAGAAAGAGTAGGTATATTTATTAATGACTGATTTCAATATTCTGTCAAGTAGTATTTAAGCATCACAAAAGAGAAAATGCAACAATTGGGGAAAGGCATTTTTTCCGCTTATGTAATTAAATTAGAAAATATTATTATGGTCAGGATTAGAACATTTATGATGATTGATACTGAATAGATAATTTTATTTTTTAAATAAAATTGTTGCGGTTGCGATTGCGACCTAAATATTAAGACCAATTTTTAACTTAATATCACGGTAAAAATTAAAACTAACTGATTTTTTTCAGAAAAATCGAAATATCTCTTGACATGTCAGAGATATCGATTTCGGGTTTTCAGTGGACGATTCCTCTTTAAATTACCTCTCTTGCCATGTAGTAAAAGCTGTACCATTCCATTTGAAAAACTGAACAAAACTTCAAAAAAACTATTGTTGAATGTAACGCCAGCTCGCGGTTTCATTTATAAACTAAATAATTTATCTCCCAGATTATCTGATTGTCCCAGCAATTGCCTTTTAAATGAATCCAAATTGAGGAAAATCGGTTAAGGCAAACGGACATTAGACGACTTTTTATCTCAATAGGTAAAACTCCCCCCCAATTCTTTATTCGCAAAGTTACGACAAAATGCTATAAAACAAAGTTGTAGGAGACAGTTTGCTAATTATAACTGAGAATTTTTCTTACTCGGTTAACACTTGAAAATACACAAAAAAAATGATTTTTAAAAATGTTTAGCTCGTCACGCCCTCTTGCGGTCGTTTTACAAGCTTAAAAATATTTTTGGTGAATTTCTCATGATCATTTTTAGTACAATTTTTTTCCCCAAAGCTGTGGGATAAGTAGTTTTCAAGATACGGCCGCGATCCATCCTTAATGGGACACCTGGTATAAATGTGGTGGTATTTCGTTGACAGAGCGTTTAATTTCGGCCTTCAGTGCCTGGGTGGTGGTGGGTTTGCTGGCGTAAACCTGAGACTTATAGCTCTTTTAAAATGAAAATAGTTGCACGTCATTAAGCACGTGATCTACATGATTGCCTTTGACTTCATATACACCTATTTTCATCAATGTTACCTCAAAAAAATTTGTTGACCTGTGTTTTTATAAATAATCTCGTAAAGGCAACTAACGTTATTTGCAAATGCAACAATTAATTACTTGTTTATCCGTTCCAATTAATCTTTTTAAGTAAATATATCAGGATAAATTTGATACTGAAATCCATGAATATAATATTACCTTCGAGACATGACAAATATTGACTGATACCTCAAATATTATTTACAACTTTTATTTACCTTAAGTCGGGATACTTTACTCAAATACGCAAATATTTGTAGATCAAACACAATATATATCTGTTTGTTCAGCCTGCATTGAAACGTTAAAGCAAATCGTAATCAGTATCGATTATTAGAAGCATTACATATCATACTCCGATGTTAGAGTGTGACTATTACAGTTTAGACCACTGATATTAAACATAAATAGAGATGCACATACGTGATGAACTAATTTCATATTCAGCAACAAAACTGGCATATAATCTTAGTAAAAACTATTTTTTAGATTCAAGTGGATCCAAGTAGATCTCAATTAAACTAATTAAATTAAACGTAGATTCGGTGTGGTCGAATATTAATAATCACAGAAAACTGAAAGAGTACTTAGGAGTTTCTAGACCTTACAGTCTATATATATATATATATATATATATATATATATATATATATATATATATATATATATATATGAACATTTTTGTTGCTTGTTTGACCAGGAAGAACCCCCACCTACCCTTCAACTGGATGACATATGTTTCGTTTCTCGAGGTTCAGACTCATCAGGCCGCCGACATATACCATAGCCATAGGGAGACCCTATCCACAGCCAACAACCCATGCTTTCGCCGACTTCCCGTCGGATCGCGTATATATGTACTGTTAGACTTACTTGGACTGCGCCCAATGAGACAGTAGTAGCTGAGTCTCATCATACACCCAACCGTTGGGTTCCACAATCTCATGTGGAACACACAACAACCTGCGTCTCTGCCTAAATGAACATTTTTGTTGGTTGCTTGACCGGGAAGGAGCCCCACCTATCCCTTCAACTAGATAACATATGTTTCGTCTCTATCCCCTAGGGGAGACCCTATCCACAGCTAACAATCCATGCTTTCGCCGACTTCCCGTCGGATGGCGTATATATGTAGTGTTAGACTTACTTGGACTGTGCCCAATGAGACAGTAGTAGCTGAGTGTCATCATACACCCAACCGTTGGGTTCCACAATCTCATGTGGAACACACAACAACCTGCGTCTCCGTCTAAATGAACATTTTTGTTGGTTGCTTGACCGGGAAGGAGCCCCACCTATCCCTTCAACTGGATGACATATCTTTCGTCTCTCGAGGTTGAGACTCTTCAGGGCGCCGACATATACCATACCATCAAGAATAGGGAAACCCTATCCACAGTCAACAATCCATGTTTTCGCCGACCTCCCGTCGGATGGCGTATACATGTAGTGTTAGATTTTCTTGGACTGCGTCCAATGATATATGATGCATATATATATATATATATATATATATATATATATATATATATATATATATATATATATATATATATATATGAATATATGTGAAGTTTTAAGTCGATCTGTCAATTCATTTGTACAAACCCAGCAGCTAATACTAAACATATCAATGTTATTTTTTAAAATAGAAAATATTAAAAATCGTACAGTGTACAGTGGGGCTTGAGAAAGCTATGGGCAAGATGGGCGCCGCATTTATTAATACCTGATCAAAAAGGAGTTTGAGTAAAACTTTCTAACCGACATTTCGATCCTCGGCTTTACCACTATGATCCTGAACTGCGACAACAAACTGCAGAGTGGACTGAGCCAGGTTGTTCAGCAACAATAACGGGACAGTATTACTGAAACCTTTTGGATTAATTGGATGCGAAAATTCGTGAGAAAAGACCTAGTTTGGCGAAGAAAATAATTATTTTTCAACAAGAAAATTCACCAGCTCATAGAGGTGTTCTTGCATCGGCCAAATTGAAGGAGTTACACTAAGAATTGTCAGAGTATCTACCATATTCACCAGATCTGGCACCCTCTGACTTTCCCCTACTGACTAACACCCTAAGTTGACTTTCATCTGCTCCCAAACCTCAAAAAATCTCCACGTGGCAACGATTTTTCATCAAAGGATGAAGTTGCCGGAGATGAGTATTTTGAAGGACTTCCAGAAAATCATTTCAGAGATAGAATAAATGAATTGAAGAACTGCTGGAAAAAATGTATTGAGCTTAAGGACGAAAAAAGTATATTTTTTCAACTAGAAACTTGTATTATCATTTCCGCTTCTAATACCTATATAAAACAAAAACTTAACCAATAAACTATAGATAATCTAATGGACATTGTTAAAACGGTTTTTCTGTTAATAATTGGGGGACATACAGGGACGTCTCCTTGGTAAATGCTGCCATAACTTTTTTTTTGTAATATATTTTAACTTTTTAAATCAAATTATTGAATCGCAAATATTTTTAGGTAAAAGATCCTCTTATTTCATCTCTTAAGGATAGACCGTTTTCCAGAAAACTGACTTTTTTTTAATCCATGCACAACTACATGGATATCGAAATGCATCTTAATAATTAAGTTAGCGGCTGTTAGTTTCGTACAAATGGATTATTTATGCTATAAAATCCAGATTTGTAATTATAAAACTGCAAAATGGTTCATTATTACTTCGAAGAAATGGCAAATATGCCTTTTATATACGGGAAGGCGAATAGGAACGCGCCTGAAGCTAGAAGATTGTATGTAGAGACTTTTACCGGAAGAGTTCGTCCTTGTACAGAAATACTTATAAATCTGAATAGAAGACTATGCGGAAAGGGATCTTTCATGCCTTCCTAACATAACTGTGGAAAAAGCCGGACCACCAGAACAGTAGAAAATGAAGAACGAGTTTTAGAAAATGCAGCAGAAAATCCAGTAATAACTATCAGACTAATTGCTGTCCTAAAGTCCTAAAAGAAGGCATTCCTAAAAGTATCGTGTGAGAAATTGTTAGAGAGCAAGTGGTCTATCCGTGGTCTATCAGTTGCAGAAAGTTCAAGCCTTAAAACCTGATGATCATAACAGTCTCTTTACAGAAGAAGCTATTTAGAATTTTTAATTCTCACTATACTCATGTGTAGGTGGAAGAAAATCCACATGCATTTTTCGAAACGGAGCATCAGGACAAGTTTTTTTATCAATATCTGGACAGGGATACTAGAGAATTTTTTGATTGGACCGTTTGTGCTTCCCCACCGTTTAAACGGCAACAGTATTTGAACCTCTGGGAAAACCATTAGCTGGACCTAATGGAAGATGTACCATATAAGTTCAGATATGGCATGTTTTTTATGCACGATGGAGCTCCGCCTCATTTCTCTGTAAATGTAAGAGCGCATTTAGATCGGTTATATCCAGGACGTTCCATTGACCATCACGTTCCCCAGATTTAAATCCTCTCGATTTCTTTGTGTGGGGATACTTGAAGGCATTGGTCCCGATTGAAACTGTAAAGGAATGGCAGCAACGTGTATTTACTTCTTCTGATTATATCAAAAATAAGCCTGGTATTTTCGTCAAGGTAAAATTTTTTATGAAGAAAAGAATTAGAGGTTGCATTGAGATGACTGGAGGTGATTTTGAACATCTGTTGTGAATAAGTGCTAAATCTTTAATAGTAATTAGTCTTGTTATTGTTGGCTACAAAATAAATATTTTCGTACAAGGGTGCCTACTTAATTAATAAGATGCATTTCGATATCCATGTAATCGCGCATCGATTTAGAAAAAGTCAGTTTTCTGGAAAACGGTCCATCTTAACGTCCTAACTCTAAGAAACAATTTTTGGGGTATGTTTATTAGAACTTTTTTAATGTTTTAATCGTTAGTCACCTGCTAAAGTATTTCGACGTTATTTCCGGACACCCTATATAAGTCTTTCTCTGGATAACCATAAATGCAAGGACATCCAATTTCGATTTTCAAGTTATCGGATTACAAGAGATGTTTTCTCTCGATGTTTTAGAGGGCTTGACTTTCTTATTCTTGACTTAAGAAAACTTGTTTGGAAAGTGTAATTATGTCTGTACTAGCCATAAATCAACTTACAGTTCAGTCTGTATATTCTCTCTGAATAATAATGGGATATTAACATTAACAGTATTTCGAGAATTTATAAAAAAAATATGTAAATTAGTTTGAACTTTGCTTCAATTGTTACAATATAAGTATTTACAGGAATTTCAGTAGGGTTTCGTTCGTAAAGATTCTGTAGTTCTCAGCTTAGCTTATGTTGCCCCTGAATTCCTTCCCCACAATATGTTCATCAATTAAGTTCGACATCAAACTGAGCTAGATCCATAACCAGTATTTAATTACTAAGCGACATGGAAATAAAATTAAATGCAATTTATTCTCTAACCTGGAACATGAATTACTTACGGTTCCCCAGACATTTTTAGTGTGTTTATCTTCGCCCTCGATTTTCTCGTTTACGCTTAATATCTTCAATTGCTCGTTTATTTTACGCTACCGACGTCATACCATCGTCGTTATCTCCATTTCGACGATGATATCGTTATTAGTTTATGGCGTTTTGATTGTCCGTATTAGAAATAAAGATTCAAACTTTATATTAAGTTTTATCTGTGATTGTGAAGTAAAATTCTAAATATTGTGAGCCACGTGTACTTTTTGTTGAGAAAATTTTTCTCTCATTGCCAAAATGCGAGAAATTTCAAACAAATTGAATGATTTTTTAGTGGAACAAATGCCAATACAAGCAGAAACTGTTGACTGGACCGTTTGTGTTTCCCCACCATTTAAACGGCAACAGTATTTGAACCTCTGGGAAAACCATTAGCTGGACCTAATGGAAGATGTACCATATAAGTTCAGATATGGCATGTTTTTTATGCACGATGGAGCTCCGCCTCATTTCTCTGTAAATGTAAGAGCGCATTTAGATCGGTTATATCCAGGACGTTCCATTGACCATCACGTTCCCCAGATTTAAATCCTCTCGATTTCTTTGTGTGGGGATACTTGAAGGCATTGGTCCCGATTGAAACTGTAAAGGAATGGCAGCAACGTATTTTTACTTCTTCTGATTATATCAAAAATAAGCCTGGTATTTTCGTCAAGGTAAAATTTTTTATGAAGAAAATAATTAGAGGTTGCATTGAGATGACTGGAGGTGATTTTGAACATCTGTTGTGAATAAGTGCTAAATCTTTAATAGTAATTAGTCTTGTTATTGTTGGCTACTAAATAAATATTTTCGTACAAGGGTGCCTACTTAATTAATAAGATGCATTTCGATATCCATGTAATCGTGCATCGATTTAGAAAAAGTCAGTTTTCTGGAAAACGGTCCATCTTAACGTCCTAACTCTAAGAAACAATTTTTGGGGTATGTTTATTAGAACTATTTTTATGTTTTAATCGTTAGAGTCACCTCCCAAAATATTTCGATGATATTTCCGGCACACTATATAAGTCTTTCTCTGGATAACCATGAATCCAAGGACATCCAATTTCGATCCCCAAGTCAGCTTATTACAAGAGATGTTTTCTCTCGGTGTTTTAGAGGGCTTGACTTTCTTATTCTTGACTTAAGAAAACTTGTTTGGAAAATGTAATTATGTCTGTACCAGCCATAAATCAACTTACAGTTCAGTCTGTATATTCAGATTCATTACCACCGAATGAAGATGAAATAATTAGGCAAATCAAGCGGCTTAAAAATAACAAAGCTTCTGGTGAAGATGGAATTACTGCTGAACTTTTGAAATCCGCTGGTCCAGATACAATCAAGGAAATAACCAAAATTCTACAAGAAATTTGGCGAACCGCATGGATTCCGGAAGATTGAAGAGATGCTCTAATCCATTCACTACAACAAAGGAGATAGAACGGATGTAAACAACTATAGATATCTCTTCTCCCAGTTTGTTACAAGATTCTATCTCAATGTCTACTAGACAGAGCACAGGGACAGTTAGAACCTAAAATTGGTGAATATCAAGCAGGTTTTCGACCGGGCAGATCCTGCCGTGAATAAATCCTGAATCTAAAGTTGCCCCAAGACAACAAAAACTGTACAATAAAAATCTCGTATGTACATTTGTGAATTTCAAAAAAGCATATGATTCTATTGACCGCGAATCTTTATTCCGAATCTTGAAAGAACAAGGACTAGATCTGAAAAGGCTGACAATTATTAAAGCAACATTAACTAACACAAGATCAAAAGTTAAATTCATGGGTGACATCTCAGAGCCCTTCGAAATTTAAACTGGAGTGAGACAAGGGGATGGACTCTCGCCACTTTTATTTAACTGTGTTCTAGAAAAAGTAATACAGGAGTGGCGTGAAAAAAAGTCGGCCCTGAATATTGACCAGCACATTAAACTGGGCAGAACTAACATCAAAATTGATTGTCTCGCGTCTGCTGATGATCTTGCAATTTTGGCTCAAGATGTATTAACGGCACAGAAACAGATTGAAATCCTAAAAGAAACAGCAGAAAAAAAGGTAGGACTCCAAATTTCCTTTGAAAAGACACAATACATGACCTGCAACAGACTAAGAACACCATTTCTAAAAACAAAATATGGTAATATCAGACGAGTCTCTCAATTCAAATATTTGGGTGAAATAATCATGGAAGATGGGTTGGAAAAAGCGGCCAATAAGGGTAGATGTCAAAAAATGGATACGGCATTGAGACTTACACAAAATATTTACAACAAATAATGTCTATCTAAAAACACAAAACTGAGACATTACAACACATTTATTACGCCAGAATGTCTATATGGGGCAGAAACGCTCATTTTAAATAGAAAGAGAGACATCGAGGACATTGAAAAGAAGGAAAGAAAAATCATAAGAAAAATCCTAGGCCCCAAACAAATAAATAGCACAACATACCAACTTCGAGAAAACCAAGAAATCAAACAATACACAGATATACATAGCGATATGAGAAAAAGAAGACTTAAGTTTTACGGACACATAAAACGGATGAATCCGAGTAGGTTAATTAGACAAATAGTCGAATTTTATGAAAATAGGAGTAGAGCTAAAGTAGAAATAGTTAAATGGATTGCTGCAATTAAAGAGGACCTAAGATTAGCAAATATTACACAAAGTGAAATTCAGGATAGAGGCTGTTTCAGGCACAAGGTTGACGTTTAGAAGGTTGGCCAGAGAGAAAAATGTGGGAAGACGGGAACAATTTGGTCTGACGAATGGAAAAAAGCTTATAGCGAAAGAATGAAATTAGTATGGGCGCAAAGGAAGGTTAACAACAACAAACGCCTCTTATTGTACTTCGCCTGGTCCACCAGAGCCCATACGTGAATAATAATAATAATAATATATTATAAATAAAATATCCATTATAGCGGCACTCATAATCTTCACTTCAAATCTTGTTAGATGTCCTTAAAAGCACTGCAAAATTGGAACTAAATTATTTACTTAAATTGAATTACGCTATCACTTCACTTTAACCGTTTAGGACTAATCGCTCTCGAATTTTTATCACAATTATTACCTTGAATTGTGATCTATGGGGGGTTGTCATTGTCATGGGATCATCAATTAATCGACTCTTTGAATTGACTTTTGTCCACCTAGCTTCTACCAGGCGATTCAATATGCGGCGCATTTTCCTTTACTTTGCAGATCTCTCGAACGAAGTCAGTCGTTTGACAGCATTTTTTAAAATGGTGTCTTAAGACTGCGCTAATTTCGGGACTTATTTCACTTATTTTAACGACTTTGTTAAAAACAGTCCGCGGTATAGTTCGCACTGGACTCACTTTAATACCGAAGAAGAATATTTATTTGTCTCAGCCAAAAGTTAAAGTAGTATTAAAACTCTGAGAAGTGAAGTATATATATATATATATATATATATATATATATATATATATATATATATATATATATATATATATATATATATATATATATAAGAAACAAAAATGTTACGCCCGGGTAGAAGTACTTTAAATTCTTTTTAGGTTCCTTTTTGTTTTCAATAGATTGTTTATATGCAATTATGAAAAGTTTATTGATGAAAATACTTGTTTGTTTATTGTAAGTGTTCAATTTGATTTTCCTTCAAACATAATTCTTAAGTTTACGATATTTGTAGGTTTTCTGAGCCGGAATTTCCGCTCGTAATGATTTGATAGTCGTCAGCTAAGTTATGTTGTTCTAAAACATCGTGAAACTCCAAACAACAACGTTTTCGTAATTGAACTCGACACGACACCGAACCAGATTTATACATGCTACTTAATTAATGCTACAGATGCAGACAAAATGAAGTGCAATATATTTGGAGACATGGAATATGAATTACCCACGGTTCCCCAGACACTCCTGCTGAGTTTGTCTTTGCCCTCAATTTCTCGTTTATGCTTAATATCACTACAGTCGCCCATTTATTTTACACCAGCGACAATTGTACTGTTATTACTTTATAGAGACTTGATTGACCATGATGTGTAAAATTAAAAGTTTCATTTAACTTTAAAGCATAAAAAATAATGACAAAAAATGTTTTTATACTAGTGATGGTAAATGATAAAACAACTTTATTGTTGAAAAAAATGACTTCCGTATATTTTCTCTTAAACTTAATATATTTTTCCAGTGGTTTTCCAATTCATTTATTCTATATCTGAAGTGATTTTCCGGAAGTCCTTCAAAATACTCATCTTCGGTTGCTATGACTTCTCCATTTGATGAAAAACGCTTGCAACGTGGAAAATTTTTGAGAGGGGGGTCTGATCTGAGGAATGTGATGGGTGCTCTAACAATTCGTAGTGTAACTCCTTCAATTTGGCCGTTGTAAGAACACCTCTAGGATCCGGTGTTTTATCTTGATGAAAAATGATTGTTGTGTTCGCTAAACCAGGTTTTCTCACAAGTTTTTGCATCGATCAGACCCAACAGGTTGGAGTTGTATTGCCTTATTATTGTTTTATCGGTTTGAAGGTCATCAATTAATAAAATGCCTGCATTCCAAAAAATTGATGCCATAAACTTTTTGGTCTATATTGACCACTTATTTATTGGTACACACACTATGTTGACACAGACTATTTTATTCTCTCGAAAAAGATCCTAATGTTTTACGCGAAGTTGTTTTTGGCCAGATTTTAATAAATGCGACACATAGCTTTTTCTAGCCCAATTCCTTTTTCAAAATATGAAACATCCATTCAGTTGAGATGTCCATCCATAACCATATAATGTACATAATTAATTATTTGTTCAGTAGTTGTACTTATTGCAAATCATCCAGCTCCAGCAAACCATCCAGCAGTTTTTTTACAAAACATTTAATCACTGCACGCTTTTCAATATTTTCTATTAAAAAAAAAAATACTGATACGTTTCCTTTAAGCTATGTTTTAGTTATATGCAGCTATGTTTTAGTTATGTTACAGTTATATAGTCCTTTTATTGCTTTATAGGTGTCGCTCCATGAACGTTTCAATTAGCCTAATCTTGAGCATACATGTTTTTTATCAATTCAAATGTTTCTGTAAAAGTTCTAGCGACCTTGAAACAAAATTTAATATTCGCTCTTTGTTGCATCGAGGTTCTGTGACGAGGTTACATGAAAATTACTCTCATTTTAAGTACTGTCCCTTCTGGCGATCTCGTCTTATAAAGGAGAAATACAGCTTTCAGACTATATATGGTTTCAATAGATGGCGTTGCTAGACTAGACTGCTAGACTGGCGTTTCCTTTAAATTTATAATGTTTCGTTATTTTTCCAACATTTAACACGTTTTATTTGAGTTTTTTCCTAAATATGTTTTTTTAATATCGCTCATCACTCCTATAAAATTAAAAAAAAAAGCGTGAACATATAGAAAAATGTACTTCTGACTGCATTCTGGACGTATTCCATTTTCACATTGAATATTTGTCGAGCTAAATATCCCGGCGCATTTATAAAAGGTTCGAGTATTATTCAACCCTCATTTCTTGCGTTGCATCATCGGTGTAGCATTCTAAAAATATCTGTATACCTTGGAAATATTTTATTTTGCTTTATATCCGAACAGTTGATAAAGTGCCGACGTCAAACGTGACTCTGGATTTTCCCTATGTGCACAACTTAATATTGCGATGTCGATGGAAAGTTTCCATTTTTATTTTTCTAAACGATTTAATGCCAATGGGGACTGACGTTTAAGAAAATATATTTATCCGCAGTCGATGGAACATTTTCCACGACATTTTTCACTGAAAATGTTTGATTTTTGTTAATAACCATATTTTTTTGGTTTTTTAGTGAAAACATTGTTTGGAATGTAAATATAAATATTTCATATAGTAGTAATACTGCTAGAAACCACGGGATGGCGTGAGTTGCATTTCAATGCTCCTTGTACTTTTGCAGGGGTACTTTTGAATATTATGTTACTTCCTTGAAGAATCAACTGAATTTTTCTATGCTATCCACGAGTTTGGAGTTATATATATATATATATATATATATATATATATATATATATATATATATATATATATATATATATATATATGATCAGGACATTGGTCGATCGTTCAGTTAGAGGAACGATTCCAATTCAAGCCTTTGGAGAGAACATATATCTTTGAGGTGTTCCGTATTCAGAAAAGTAGTTGCAAAATGGGGTGATGGGGAACCCTACGGGGTTCACCATCATGAACGACAACTTTGAAGCGCCCCAGTGATCTCTGGCAGACAAGGCAAAGCGTATTATCGATTTGAATGCGACATATACAAGAGATGGGCAACCTTTCAAGCGCGGAGAGAACGATCTCTCTAATGAAAATCAAGAACTAATCGAAATCAATGAGAAATTTCTCGGCGATAAGCAAAAGTTACGAGAAAAATTAAAACACGATTTGAAAAAATCTGGTGCTTTTGATTACAGAGCACCAAGCAGTAAAAAAGAGAAAAATTAATCAACTATAAACGAATATTTCTCACATTATCGATCAGACATTCACCTATCAGAAGGAGGTTGGATGTTAGCCTCTGATTCGGACTGTGGATCTGGCATCAGAGCAAATCCGGCATCAGAAAAAACCTGCGACGACAAAGTCGATCAAAGTACCATCAATGTCTAGGGTCCAAGTTGTTATCCCGAGAGAGGAGAAGGAGATGTAGAAGATTAAGTCTCTGTTCAAGCAAGAAGTGAAAATCCAGGTGTGCGCAAGCCTCCACTCCTCCAGGGAGTACAAGAAGGATAAAGAAACACCAGCCACATGCAGCAATTGTGAAGGCTCGCACACCGCGAGCTTCCAAGGCTGCCCTGCAAGACCAAACAAAGACATTTCTGTGAATAATTCATCGTCGTTGCAACTCAAATAGGGCCTTTTCAGGTTTACAAATAAATAAAATACCTCCACCAACTTTCGGGTGAGGGTCCCAGCGGAACTCTGTTCCTGCTAAAACGCCCCCAGCAGCAAATCCCTTCTCCGAGCTCCGTGGATCAACTAATGGGTCAATTGGTGAGCCTGATTCAGGCCTAAGTAACCGCCGCTCTCCAAACCCCCTTTGGAGAGTTGATAATTTAAACCCCTGTTTCGTTCCCTCAATCTCCGGGCAGCAGGCCTATGGGGCTCGAACTTCTCGTATTGTTTCGAAAAGAAATCCGCCTTCGCTAATCGTTGCATCCCGTATTCAAATGGCGGACCGCCGGCACCCGCTGGCCGCGTTGAAAACCCAACTTCAAGCCTCATTGACCTCAAATAAGGAAGCTTCTATGCGTTTTCATGAAAAATAAAATGAGCTGTCAGCTTGGAAGTTCACGGTCAGTTCTTGTATGTGTTTTTGTAGCTCATCTGGGTATTGCGAGAGGAGAACAATATCATCTGCATATCATCAGCATCATATATATATATATATATATATATATATATATATATATATATATATATATATATATATATATATATATATATATACGTAATGTTAGATTTTCTTGGACTGCGTCCAATGAGACAGCAGTAGCTGAGTGTCATCACACACCCAACCATTGGGTTCCACAATCTCATGTGGAACACTACTACCTGCATCTCCGCCTAAATTAACATTTTTGTTGGTTGTTTGACCGGGAAGGAGCCCCACCTATCCCTTCAACTGGATGACATATGTTTCGTCTCTCGAGGTTCAGATTCATCAGAGCGCCGACATATACCATACCATCAAGAATAGAGAGACCCTATCCACAGCCAACAACCCATGTTTTCGCCGACCTCCCGTCGGATGGCGTATATATGTAGTGTTAGCTTGTGTGTTAGCTCATGTGGAACACACAACTACCTGCATCTCCGCCTAAATAAACATATTTGTTGGTTGCTTGATCGGGATATATATATATATATATATATATATATATATATATATATATATATATATATATATATATATATATATATATATATATATATATACTGAATTTCTTGACTTGCGTAATTGTGCTTTATTTTAAAGTTTTAACACTCTCATTGAAAAACTGTTTAGAACGTTTTACCGTGATCTACGTATTGAGGCTATGTTCGAAAAAAATATATTTGTTTAAAAGTTAAACTCAATTCTCTTTTCGATAAAACATTACCAAGAACCCCAATTAAATAGTGTACACACTAAATATTACATACAATTGTCCAATATATAGTAAATTGGAAAAAACGAGAATCTGTATTTAATTGAGCCGAAAATGTTTTGCAATAAACCAGATATTTTCGCGAAATTAAACTGGTAGTTTTTTATTTACAATCCATTAACTGCAAAGGACCGTTTATGTTATAAAAGCATTTTGTAATTAAAATAATCAAAAAGAGCTCGTATTTCCTTAATAATGGCCAGCTAAAATAATGTTATTTGTGCTTTTGTATTTATTCGCGACATATACGTCCCCGTTTGGTTTTATGTGTATGTTTTAATTTCTGCCTTTTATTCCGCATAATGTAACTGGAACAGAATAGTTAATATTAGTCAGCGATTTTATTAAAAATAGTTTTTGTTTCTAATATTATCGAACGGCACTTTAAGGGGGATAGCCACTTTGACGGCCGAAAAAGTGAGCGGTTTTCGGGAATTTTTTTCACCGGGAGAATTAAGGAATATGGTGACCGGAAATTTTTATTTTACTAAGTCTATATTCAATTTAGTTTTGTATCTTTTTTTACTGAAAAATATTAAAGAGTTACAAAGTTATGTGCCTTCCTGTAGAGTCTGAAAAAAAATCTCCGTCTGCGATCGCATCGATTTTTCGAAAACGGGTTATCCGAAAAAAAAAATCAAATTGCATTAGAATCTGTATGAATGTTGTTATCGTTGTACTTAGCCGATTTTTTTTATTTTGATTTTTCATTAAATAGTGACCGATAGAATTTTTTTCACTTTTCTGCACTTTTTTTTACATTTGTGAGTGTCCAGGTTTCACTTCCGTATGTCATAGTGGGTAGGACGCACTGATCGAAGGCTTTTCTTTTCAGACAAAGTGTTAGACTGCTCTTAAACATTATGTTACCAGTTACACTTAACACGCCGTTACACCTCCAGGGCGGAATCCCTCTCCATTGAAACCCTCTGCCCAAGATATATAAAGTGGTCCACAATTTACAAATCCGTTGCTGAAACTAAAATTCTTCTGTTCTCAGCAAATTTATTGAACATAACCTGACTCAATTTCAGATTTCTTTTTAAGCTAAATAGTTCGTCAGCCCTTTGCAGCTCTTGTATGCGTCTTTGCAGCTCCTCTGGGTCTGGTGTCTTACATATGCCTTGTCTACCCCGTGACTAAGCAGTTCATCCATTATGGCCTGCTGTAAGATGCCAGTCCAATAAAAGCTGAGCACAGCGGTATATCGTATATAACGAATATACCTTTCTGTGACCTGCTGTACAACCTGGATGTGGTCCATTGTAGCGAACCCACTTCTGAATCCTGCTTGTTCTCTTGGTTGTGCGTCATTCAGTTTTCTTAATATTCGTTTAAATTTTATCTTAGCGAAAACTTTGTACATTATTGATAGGATGTTTATTGGATGGCAGGATTTTAAATCTTTCTGTGCTGCTTTTTTATGTAAAAGGATCAGTTCTATATTTTTCTATAAGTCAGGTAGTTTTTGTTCTTTGAAGCATTTTCCGGTCCGACCATCAGCTTTTAGCACTTCGACAGTTACGTTGTCATTTCCTGGAGCCTTGCCGTTTTTCATCGATTCTATCGCATTTGTTACTTCCTCCATTAGGATATTATTGTTGGGTGCGTATAGACCAGGCTGGATCACGCAAAGCATCCTGACTCATTTTCGAGTGTTCTTTCTGATCCTCCACACCTCTCTCATCCTTTCTCCGGGGATTCTCTTTCTCTCCTCCATCCACTTTGTTCCTGATCTCCTCGAAACTTCGCTCTCTAATGCAACGTTCCACATATCTATTTTGTGTATGTACGTTCTTCTATCCTCAATTTCTGTCGGACCCATTTGTGCCTTTCCCAGATCAGCTCTTACTTGTGCGATCCATGGTACTGTTGACTTGACTCCTTGTATGTCCGTAAGAATTCTGTTGGTGAGTCTTGTTGGTGGGAGTCTACTGATATGTCCATAGAATTTCAACCTTTTTTCCTTATGTCCGCCGCTACGTTGGACATTCTCTCTGTGGTCTTTCTAGAATGTAGTCTGTATCCTTCCTCTGTCAGTTTTGGGCCGAGAATTTTCTTCATAATTTTACGTTCTTCTTTTAGTATATTTTCTATGCCGCTTTTTGTATGGAGTATAAGTGTCTCGCTTGCGTATAGTACCTCTGGTTTGATTACTGTGTTGTAGTGTCTTATTTTTGCGTGTGTGGATAGGCATTTCTTATTGTAGATATTGTGTGTCTTGTCGTATACCGTCTTCATCTTCTGTAATTGAGTCTTCTGTGCTATCTTCTCTCCTCCTGTGGGTTCGAGGATCTGGCCCAGGTATTTGAAGTGAGTGACCCTATTTATTTTGCCGTATTTGGTGTTCAAATTTTGGACATTTAATTTTGAGCAGAAGAATTCGGTTTTTTGAAAGGATATTTGCTTGCACATTCCTTGAGGACTTCGATCTGTTTGCTTTCCCTTTTTTCATTCTCTGCGAAGGCTAGGCATGATATTTCTATGTTGTTTTTGGTTCGTCCGAGTCGTATTGGTTTCCAGTGTCCTTGATTTTTCAGTTCCTTTTCCCATTCCCTTATGATTTTGTCCAGGACTAGGTTGAAAAGGAGTGGAGATAACCCATCTCCTTGGCGTACACCGGTTTTAATCAGGAAGGGTTCGGAAATTTCTCCCATAAATTTCACTTTAGAGATTGTATTGGTCAGTGTCTGCTTAATCAATCGTAGTGTTTTGGGGTCGAGTCCTTGTTCTTCTAGGATGTTGAACAGAGATTTTCGGTCAATGCAGTCGTATGCTTTCTTGAAGTCAACAAACGTGCAGATGATTGAGACGTTCCTGATAGCTTTGTATTTCAGTATTGTTTTTAAGTTAAAGATTTGTTCAGTGCATGAGCGACCGGGGCGAAAGCCTACCTGGTACTCGCCAATTTTGTGTTCTAGTTATTCCTATGTACTCTGGAGAAGGCATGCTGAGAAGATTTTGTAAGTGACTTGTAGTAAGCAGATTCCTCTGTAGTTGTTCACATCTGTTCTGTCTCCTTTCTTGTGCAGCGGGTGTATAAGAGCACATTTCCATTCATCTGGTAATTTTTCTGTTTGCCAGATGTTCGTGATAATTTACGTGAGTTCCCGCAGTGAGTTTGGTCCGAGGTTTTTCAATAGTTCCGCGGTGATACCATCTTCACCGGATGTCCTGTTATTCTTCAGTTTTTGTTATGTGCCTGTGAATCTCTTCCTGTGTTGGTGGTGGTGATTCTGAGTGGGTATAGACACAATTTTCCTTGGGGGAATCTTGTGTCGCGTTCGGGGCAATTGAGGAGATCAGAGAAATAGTGTGCCAGCTCCTGACAATTCTCCTAATTGTTTAGCGCTAATCTCCCATTCCGCTTTCTAAAGCAAATATTTTGTGGTGTGTACCCACGGATTTCTCTTGCGAAAGTCCTATAAAAGTCTCTCGTGTTATAACTGCGGAAATTCTCCTCTATAGAGTCTAGTTATTCCTTCATATACTTCCTCTTAGTTTGTTTAATAACTTTGGTGGTCTGTTTTCTAGTCTCGTTAAAAAGCTCTTGGTTGTCTGGGGATTTTTTACTGTTGTACTCCTGAAATGCTCGCTTGAGTCGCTGCAATGCACTTTTGCATTCTGAGTCCCACCACGGGTGTTTTGTGTTGTTTTTCAATGGATCAGTTCCTGTGCTTTTTGTGTAATTTTTCCCATGTATCCGCCTGTTGCGTTTCCCTTATATATATATATATATATATATATATATATATATATATATATATATATATATATATATATATATATATATATATATATACAATGGCGGACAGATATCTAGAAGAAGACGCTCTCAATCACGGAATTGGGAGAAGGGACAAAAACTGCTCCTTATTTTAAATTACACTAGTATATAATGGTGAAATGTGTGAGATTTAAAAAGTGTTTCTAATACAATTATTAAGCTGCTGGATCATCTCTCAAATTGACCTGATTTATGACTGTTACTAAAACTGAAGCAGTTTCTGTCACTCTTTTGCTGGCCATTCCCAAAAATTGGTTTGGGTAGTTTATTAACCCAAAACTACTCTGTCTTACTTCTGGAGTACCCCAATCTGTTGGATCTATTTTTGGTTCACTAGTATTTTTACTATTTGTTAATGGTCTACCAGATGTTTGCTATGAAGGAAATATGGTAATGTTTGCTGATAGCAACTATTTGACGGGCAATAAAAGCACATAAAGAACGAGTTTAGTCATACAGGGCAAACTTAATAAATTCTGCAGTTAGTTTACTAATATTACAAATGAATCTTACAACATATAAAAAAATGTCGAACTTACAATATAGAGGAGTCATGTTTACTTAAAATTAATGATAAATCAATAGAGCAAACCGCCCTTACTAAAGTTTTAGGCTTTTCGACATTGGCACATGTGTGTCATCTAAAGCTTGTTCATAATGAAATAGCAAACCTTACTGAAAACAATTGACAGAAAATTTCAACAAACGGATATCAGATATGGCCGATATTAGCTGTCAAAATCTTATCGTCCTTATTGGGAAGCACTTTACAAGTAGAGAAACTATGCAAGAAGTGTCATATATAGCCGCTGTGTCATATGCTCGAAAAAATTCAATTAATTATAATAGTTATTATTATTATTATTAACGAGTCCACTTTGAATAAAAAATAAAGAAAACTTTAAATATATAACGCCTGGATTTTCACCAAACAACCAACCAAAACCAAAACATGACTAAACACTCAAAAGTGAATTTGATTCCATCCATCGTACAGTCGCGCCGAATTCGCAAAACTTCATCTTGAAAACAAACGGAACTGACAAGCGACGAATAATTTCAATTTAAACGAAAAAGAACGAGTCGACCCCGCGCCCTCTCCCCCGGAAACTTTCCAGAAAGTTACCTTTGAAGTTTTGCGATTTCCGGACGACACGAACTATTATCGAGTTGTTTTCTGACGTCGGCGATCGCTTGTTTCAGGAATATCCAGCTTGAAGGACGTCGTTTTAGATATAAATCCCCGAGTGGTGGAGTACGGAAAGGAGAGTACCTTAAGGTGTAGTTATAATTTAGAAAACGCACCACTTTACACTGTGAAATGGTACCGAGGGCAGCACGAGTTTTATCGGTTTACGCCGAAGGAGATGCCCAGCAGAAAGATATTTCCCTTCGATGGAATGCACATTGATGTAAGTATAAAAGAGTAGTCATAATCAATTTTTTTGTTAAGCACATCTTAGGAAATCGAGGATTTTGTAAAATATATTTGAGAATATTAGGGATACAAGTTTTTGAACAATATTCTTTTATGGAACCAATTATCATATCAGCCCATGTCCATCCACTGCATTCTCGCAGTCCTGAACTTTCCCCTACTATTAGGGTTTAACATATTTAACGATGTCATCGTGGTTCTTCGTGCTCGTTTGCGATCGCGTGGTATCCACTCCAAAATTGCGTTAGTCCACCTGTCGTTCCATCGTCTCACTATATGGCTTGCCCACCTCCATTTCAATACCTTCACTCTTCCAATGATCTCACATATTTTCTTTTGTCCCCCGATTCATGTGCCGGACCTGTTATATTTTTTTCTGTTTTTTGGGTTTTTTTTTGCCACCATCTAAAACTAAAAAAATATCAAAAATATTTGTTCTTATGTAAATAAAGAACCACTGGGTAAAAACAAAAAAACAAACGGAAACAAATTTCTCAGTGATTCATTTCTGTAATAAATTTGTCTAACGAACAAAATTTTAAAAATATGTAAATGTTAAAAAAAATACAAACTTTTAACGTCAACGTTTCGGAGGGTCTTCTCCCCCCGTTTTCAAAACGAATCTAAAAAATAAATTATATTAATTTCTATACATAAAGATAGGAAGTAAATATATTTTTTACTATAATGGATTTAAATATACCGAAGGCATAGCGATACAGTTATTTTTATTTAAATTAATTATAGCGGTTTCATTTAATCTTCTATATTTTGTTACCGATTCTTTTAATATCGTTTTGGAATTATTCCGATTCCCGTCCCGAAGTCCCGTGATGTCCCGATTCCCATGCGTGTTCACAAATTCTAGATTTATTAAAATTGCCCTTTTTAAGATGGTTTTTATGTTGTTTTATTCTAACATCTAACGGTCTAGATGTCTCACCTATATAGAAATGCCACATTCGCAGGGAATTTTATAAACCACATTTTTGGTATTTTGTTGTATGTTGTTTGGTTTGGTTTTTGTTAATATATATCTAAGAGTATTTTTTGTTTTAAATGTCGTTCTTATGTTGTTTTTATTTCCTACTCTTTTAATTGTGTCAGAAATACCGCGGATGTAAGGAGTTGTGAGGTTAATTGTTTGAGAGTTATTATCGTTGTTAATAACTTGTTTGTTTTGTCTGTTGTCAAAAGTTTTAAACGATTTAACTATGAAATTTTTTGGGTAATTATTTTTTATTAAAATGTCTTTTATGTGATTTGTTTCTTTTTGTAGTGTATTACTGTCAGTACAAACAAGTTTTGCTCTGTCATATAAACTTTTAATTGCTTCTCTTTTGACTGATTTTGAGTGACTGGAAAATAAATTGAGATACTTATCTGTGTTTGTCGGTTTTCTGTAAAATGTAGTTTTTAATGTGTTGTTTTGTTTTAATATTAAAGTGTCGAGGAATGGCAATTTATTCTCCATCTCCAACTCTAAAGTAAACTTAATTGTAGGCTATCTTGTAAAAAAATATTTAGATCATCAATGCTGTGATGCCATATAGCAAAAAATATCATCAACATTTCTAAGCCATATTATTGGCTTTTTAAGAGATTTACTTAATCATTCTAAATGTCATTCTCGAGTTCCTCCATAAAGATATTACGCATCAAAGGAGAAAGAGAAGAACCCGTTGCCATTCCGAACTTTTGTTGATAATAATCATTTCTTAATTGAAAATATGTGGTTTTTAAGTACAGAGTTATTAATTCCAAAATTGTATTTATGTTTAGTTTATTGGAGTTAAGATCTCCAATTAACAATGTTGCCTCTATGGTATTAAAAATTAACTGTAAGTCATTGTCCATAAGCCGGCGTCACTTGGCCAATGTTTGGATGGTAAAGTTGGCGTTTGTGAAGACGCTGATCGATGGACGCTGACTTGCTGATGGATTGTCGGTTTTATATCCCACATGAAAAGATCTAGCGCACGCTGCTATATATGCCAAGTTTCCGTACACACATTGCCCATATCGTATGCCATGTTTTCAATGCGCGCAGAGAGTTTCTGATTTGTTTTATCAGTGATGTTGACGTTGGCTCAGTGACTTGTGAACTGATGATATGGCAAGTGTATAGCCAATGCATGGATGCCCAGTTGTAATGGGTAGTGTTGGTTTTACATCGCGAAAAACAGACAGAGATATGTCTTGTACTTTTCAAAAAAAACTCGTACACTCTTTTCTGACAGACTGTAAACAAAAAAAAAAGAGGGAAGAATAAGGGGATTCAAATGACTAACATTTTGAATCTAAGATATGTAGTTAAAATTTAGATACAATTAAAATATTAAAAACAAGACAATATTAATTTTATCTAATTTAGAATAAATTTCATGTTGGAAATATAAATTTTAATTAACGTTTCGTGACGTTTCGTAGGGTCATTTTTAGCTAAAGTTAATTAATTAAATTTGATCGTGAAGTTGTTGCTGATTTTCAATTTGTCGGTCCAATTAGAGTTTGAAACATTTCGTGAAACTTTCAGAAGTAGGCAGGAGTTATGTCTTTGTTAGACTGACAATGATTCCTTCTAACATTAGCAATTTGCTCGCGTGACGATTGTTAATAGCGGGTTTATCAATTGTAATGATATGATGTTGATATGTCACATTTGAAATGTTATAACTGTCACAAACTATGACACAAAACACAAAGAAGGAAAACATATAGGCCTTCGGTCGTTGATATGCAGTGATATACAGATACATTTGTCAGCCCTGAGATTTGGTTAACGTAACGTGTGAGTGTTCTCCCTCGAGGCCTTTTTCCCTGCACAACTAGATTTTTCAAGGTTTTTGTTTTTCAGTGATGTTGAGTTCGACCAAAATGTATTCATTAGCGCGATACTGAGAATACGACCTCCATGTGAACATTTCGAATTCATCAATAAGTTTTTTGTCAGGTGTTTTTAGCGTCCAAGACTCCATCCTCATGTTGGTTCAGCGTTCAGCCTCATGTTGTTTTTTTTTGTTTATTTCGTCGTCTTTCCACATGGCTGACAATTTGGTAATGGTGATTTTTCCCATAGTGATTATTCTCTTATGTCAGGCTCCCAGCTACCTGTGTTTGATATTTTTCCACCCAGATATATAAAATCTTTAATCATATATATATATATATATATATATATATATATATATATATATATATATATATATATATATATATATATATTGGTTAATTTTCTTCGGTTTATTGGTTTGTATAAATTTTAACAAATAAAAGATAGGTGTTCAGTTTTTTTTTGATTTCTTGTTTTTATTTAACATTTCGGTCATGATTCGACCTTCATCAGAAATCGCATTCCAATGCAGGCATTACATACAGAATGTTTGTTATTATATTCACATATTCCACTTTGAAGCCATTTTCAAGAGAATCTAGTTGATTTACTACGAGGCCTCAATGTGCCTACTCCCCAGAGTTCACAACTAGAAAAGAACGTGGACGGTGCGACCTCTGTATTAATAGGTGAGGTTGTAGGTGGGGCGCTTGGTTGAGGGAGATATTGTTCTCCCTCAACCAAGGAGATAAGGAATTGTGTGGTTAATTGTTTGAGAGTTATTATTATTGTTATTAATAACTTGTTTGTTTTGTCTGTTATCAAAAGTTTTAAACGATTTAACTATGAATGTTTTTGGGTAATTGTTTTTTATTAACATGTCTTTTATGTGATTTGTTTCTTTTCGTAGTGTATCACTGTCAGTACAAACAAGTTTTGCTCTATCATATAAACTTTTAATTACTCCTCTTTTGACTGATTTTGCGTGATTGGAAAATAAATTGAGATAATTATCTGTGTTTGTCGGTTTTCTGTAAACTGTAGATTTTAATGTGTTGTTTTGTTTTAATATTAAAGTGTCGAGGAATGGCAATTTATTCTCCATCTCCAATTTTAAAGTAAACTTAATTGTAGGGTATGTTGTAAAAAAATATTTAGATCATCAATGCTATGATGCCATATAGCAAAATATATCATCAACATTTCTAAGCCATATTATGGGCTTTTTAAGAGATTTACTTAATCATTCTAAATGTCATTCTCGAGTTCCTCCATAAAGATATTACTCATCAAAAGAGAAAGAGAAGAACCCATTGCCATTCCGAACTTTTGTTGATAATAATCATTTCTTAATTGAAAATATGTGGTTTTTAAGTACAGAGTTATTAATTCCAAAATTGTATTTATGTTTAGTTTATTGGAGTTAAGATCTCCAATTAAAAATGTTGCTTCTGTGGTATTAAAAATTAACTGTAAGTCATTGTCCATAAGCCGGCGTCACTTGGCCAATGTGTGGATGGTAAAGTTGGCGTTTGTGAAGACGCTGATCGATGGACGCTGACTTGCTGATGGATTGTCGGTTTCATAACCCACATGAAAAGATCTAGCGCACCCTGCTATATATGCCAAGTCTTCGTACACACATTGCCCACATCGTATGCCACGCGTGCAGAGAGTTTCTGATATATATATATATATATATATATATATATATATATATATATATATATATATATATATATATATATATATATATATATATATATATATATATATATATATTGTTATATGGTTATAATATTGGTTAATTTTCTTCGGTTTATTGATTTGTATAAATTTTAAGAAATAAAAGATAGGTGTTCAGTTTTTTTTTTGGTTTCTTGTTTTTATTTAACAGTTCGGCCATGATTCGACCTTCATCAGAAATCGATACAGAATGTTTGTCATTATATTCACATATTCCACTTTGAAGCCATTTTCAAGAGAATCTAGTTAATTTATTGCGAGGTCTCAATCTGCCTACTCCCCAGAGTTCACAACTAGAAAGGAACGTGGACGGTTCGCCCTCTGCATTAATAGGTGAGGTTGTATATTTTTTTCCTTTATTTGGGTTTTTCGCCACTATCTAAAACTCAAAAAATATCAAAAATATCAAAAAAAATATAATAAAATATAAAAGTAAAATATAAAAAATTAAAAAAAAAATATAAAAAATCCCGATTCTAAAGAATACAATTAAACACATTTAAATATTTGAATACACGATCAGTACAATAAACAGTCACAGTAAACATTACCTATATATATTTTTTGGTAGTATGCCACTGTCATGAAAATCTATTGTTGTCAATGTAAGTATAGTTGACATATACAAAAAAATATATTTACTTTCACTCGTTACTTTATATATTACCAATTAATATAATTTATTTTTAGTTTAGTTTTGACAACGGGGGAGAGTACCCTCCGAAACATTAACGTTAATAGTTTGTAAAATTTTTTATAACATTTTTAAATCTTTAAAATTTTGTTCGTTAGGCAAATTTATTACAAAAAAGAATCACTGAGAAATTTGTCTCCGTTTGGTTTTTTGTTTTTACCCAGTGATTCTTTCTTTAAATAAGAACAGGTATTTTTGATATATTTTGAGTTTTAGATAGTGGCAAAAAACCCAAATAAAGGAAAAAAATATATGAACACGCCACAATCATTCAGACATTACTTAGATTACAGGTGAGGTTGTAGGTGGGGCGCTCGGTTGAGGGAGATATTATATTATTTCCAAATTGCCCATCCGAAACCCTTCCAGTCAAACGTCCAGCTCCTGTCTCACCCCCACCCCACCATATATATATATATATATATATATATATATATATATATATATATATATATATATATATATATATATATATATATATATATATATATATATGATGATGATGATATATATGATGATGATGATATGATGATGATGATATGATGATGATGATGATATATATGATGATATATATATATGATGATGATGATATATATATATATATATATATATATATATATATATATATCATCATCATCATCATCATCATCATCATCATCAGCCCGTATCGATCCACTGCAGGATGAAGGCCTCTTCAGCATGTTTCCAACCCTCACGGTCGTGGACTTTCCTCTGCCACTCGGGTCCAATATACTTAACGATGTCATCAATCCATCGTGATTTCGGTCTTCTTCGCGGACGTTTGCGATCAAGCGGTATCCACTCCAGGATTGCCTTGGTCCATCTGTCGTCCCATCGCCTCGCTATATGGCCTGCCCATCTCCATTTCAAATGCTTTACTATTCCAATGATGTCACAGACTTTTGTTTGTTCCCTGATTCATGAGCAGGACTTTCTGTCTCGGATTGTAATGCCAAGCATACATCTTTCCATTCCCCTCTGTGCCACCCGAAGTTTTTGAATTGATTGCGATGTGAGTGTCCAGGTTTCACTTCCGTATGTCATAACGGGTAGAACGCACTGATCGAAGACTTTTCTTTTCAGGCAAAGTGGGAGTCTGCTCTTAAACACTATGTTGAGCCTACCAAATGCCTGCCAGCCACATTTAACACGCCGTTCCACCTCCCGGGCGGTATTCTCCTCCATTGAAATCCTAAGATATATAAAGCTGTCTACAATCTCTAAATCCCTTCCTAAAACTGAAATTCTTCTGTCCTGAGCGAAGTTATCGAACATAACCTGACTCTTTTTCAGGTTTTATATATAAAGATGACTCTCTACTTCCGTCTCGTTTCTCATGGTGTGCGTATCGTGTAAAACGAGACGAGAGTCAGTCGCCGTGATATCCACGTGCATCTTTCAATATCGTATCATTTTTGTTCTGTTCGGATGAGTTTTATCGAGAGAAAGTAGTGACAAAAGTCAGTGAAGTAGTATTTCGGTAGCCTGTTTACAATAATTATATAGTCGGTGGCGTGGATATGGCCTAAGAGCCAGACAACCTCTGGGCTGCTAACAAATTGAGCTGGCAATTGCCTCGCAGCAAAGCCAAAAAGTCCACCTTAGGTGACCTCAAGCAAGCAAGCAAGCAAGATAACTCTGCATATATTATAAATAATTTAAAAAAAAATACGACTGTACAGTCAGTAAAACTTTTGTTTTTGTTATAGTCGGCGATAATAAAACTTTTTATTGGATAATCCGGGCATTTCGTGAATTATAATGTGTGTGCTTGTGTTTCGTGGAACGTATCAGGTTTCAGCCGCTTTGAGCGTTTTAAACTTAGTCTGTGCGAAGTTGCTGACGCGCCAGCCAAAGTTTATATATTATGCATAAATCTTCATTAAGTTCAGGATATTTCAGCCAACTTGCAAGCCAGTTTATTACAACTTAATAAGACTTTAATATGGATAATGTATAAATCCCGCAATAAACAGTATTAACAAACTAAAAAGTTCTTTAATGTTACCAACTCGTTGGTATGTAATGCGTGGTGGAATAGATTCAATAAGTGTTAAACTAAGATATAAAGACAAAATTGATATTTATTAAATTTATAATGATCATTTCAATTATCAACAACAATAAAATGAAAAACTTTAAACAAACATAAAATATATGTTTAAAACACATGACAGAATACGTTAGAACAAAAAGTTTTAGATCAAGTAATTTCACCGATACTTCGCAGTTATAAAGTATATAAGTTATAAAGTTTTCTTATAGCCGTGATATATATTTTTCTGCTTCTTCAATTATCTATCCACCATTGATGGAATTGGAGCTCAGTAATGGCTATTAATTTTATTGAGCCATAGATGAACAATTATGGTTTTTATTGAAGAGCAAATAACCCAGCTTAGGCCTGCATGATCTTCCACACGTCGGTCATTTCAAGGACAGGAGGATACAGAATTAATACGCGCTGTACAGCCTGTTGGACTATTCGCAATGACCTTTTGGCTCCAGCTTTTTGTTGGTTATTTTTTCTCGTGGAGCTGCACAGCTCTGTATATACCCTCTCGCGTTGTTTTTTCTCATTCCGTTCAGACGTGTTTCACATGGAATGAATGAAGACAACGTTTTATGACGTTCTTGTATCTTCCTTTTGGACCTCCTATATATCGTTGCTTGTTCTTTAATTCTCCATAGAAGATCTGCTTTGACATCCTGTCTCAACTGACCGTTTATGACCTAAGGTTATATGCTCAAACTGTTGGCACTTTCAAGTATCTACACATTTGTCTGATGGTCTTGCCGTTTTACTTTCAAGATTATCTGGGGGCAGCTTTGATGAAATCTCTCGAGTTGCTTTGTTTGGTTCTGATAGAACACCCAGGATTCAATACCATATAAAAGAGTGGAAATTATGATGGCATTGTAAACACTGACTTTAGTGTGTTCCTTTAAGTCTTGGTCACTAACCAGCCTTCCCATTAGACGTCCACAATTAGCACCTGCATACTTTATTCTATTTATCTATCTATCTATATATATATATATATATATATATATATATATATATATATATATATATATATATATATATATATAAGTGGTGAGAATTAAATAAAACTTAAATAAAAGTGGTGAGAGTCCATCCCCTTGTCTCACTCCAGTTTTAATTTCGAAGGGCTCTGAGATGTGACCCATGAATTTAACTTTTGACCTTGTGTTAGTTAATGTTGCTTTATATATATATATATATATATATATATATATATATATATATATATATATATATATATATATATATATATATATATATATATATATATATATATCATCAGCCCGTATCGATCCACTGCAGGATGAAGGCCTCTTCAGCATGCTTCCAACCTTCACGGTCCTGGGCTTTCCTCTGCCACTCGGGTCCAATATACTTAACGATGTCATCAGTCCATCGTGCTTTCGGTCTTCTTCGCGGACGTTTGCGATCAAGCGGTATCCACTCCAGGATTGCCTTGGTCCATCTGTCGTCCCATCGCCTCGCTATATGGTCTGCCCATCTCCATTTCAACTGTTTTACTCTTCCAATGATGTCACAGACTTTTGTGTGTTCCCTGATCCATGCGCAGGACTTTCTGTCTCGTCTTGTAATGCCAAGCATACATCTTTCCATTCCCCTCTGTGCCACCCGAAGTTTTTGAATTGATTGCGATGTGAGTGTCCAGGTTTCACTTCCGTATGTCATAACGGGTAGAACGCACTGATCGAATACTTTTCTTTTCAGGCAAAGTGGGAGTCTGCGCTTAAACACTATGTTGAGCCTACCAAATGCCTGCCAGCCACATTTAACACGCCGTTCCACCTCCCGGGCGGTATTCCCCTCCATGGAAATCCTCTGCCCTCTCTCTGATATATATATCCTCTCTGCCGCCTCCTCTGATATATATATATATATATATATATATATATATATATATATATATATATATATATATATATATATATATATATATATATTCAAATTATTTGCTTCATAAATATAATTGTTCTTGCAGCATTGAATTGCTTCATAATTATTTTAATAAATCGCCCTACAAAAACTTCCTGTATTTTCGACAAATGTTTTTAGTTTCGAGATTGTTATTATAAGGGATATTTTATGCCTGAAGTATGAAGGGTTTTCTGGCCGGTTTGCGGGCAAATTGAAAGGGGGAGGAAAACGGGATATTAAAATGTTCTCACCCAATTTGGTAACGCCCCTTAAGTTAATGGAAAACGTGAATTTAATCGTGGAGTTAATAGATTGTATGGTTCGTCAAATATAATTTTCATATTGGATTCCCTCGCCAGGTAATCTGTTATTTCCTGGAAATAAAATTATAATAATTACATTTTTTTCGAATGAACAAAGAACGAACAGGTATGGTTTATAAAGGGTGATTTCTTTAACGCGTCATTCTATGACATTAACCTTTGAACATAATTTCGGGCGAATCCAATTTCTGAGCACTTTTTCAAGCTATTGAAGTTTTATGTCCGCAACTGTATAGAGATAGGATATATATATATATATATATATATATATATATATATATATATATATATATATATATATATATATATATATATATATATATATATGATCTTGAAGTGGGAATTAATATAGAACGAGGTGTACGGCAGGGTGACGCAATATCGCCTATTCTTTTCTCGGCTGGCCTTGAAGAAGTATTCCGTAAACTGGATTGGGAACAGGATGGTGTAAAGATCAATGGTGCAAACTTAAACCATCTTAGATTTGCAGATGATATTATTCTCATTTCACAAGACCCAGAGGAGCTGCAAAGACGCATACAAGAACTGCAAAGGGCTGGCGAACCATTTGGCTTGAAAATAATCCTGAAAAAAAGTCAGGTTATGTTCAATAACTTCGCTCAGGACAGAAGAATTTCAGTTCTAGGAAGGGATTTAGAAATTGTGGACAGCTTTATATATCTTGGGCAGAGGATTTCCATGGAGGGGAATACCGCCCGGGAGGTGGAACGGCGTGTTAAATGTGGCTGGCAGGCATTTGGTAGGCTCAACATAGTGTTTAAGAGCAGACTCCCACTTTGCCTGAAAAGAAAAGTATTCGATCAGTGCGTTCTACCCGTTATGACATACGGAAGTGAAACCTGGACACTCACATCGCAATCAATTCAAAAACTTCGGGTGGCACAGAGGGGAATGGAAAGATGTATGCTTGGCATTACAAGACGAGACAGAAAGTCCTGCGCATGGATCAGGGAACAAACAAAAGTCTGTGACATCATTGGAAGAGTAAAACAGTTGAAATGGAGATGGGCAGGCCATATAGCGAGGCGATGGGACGACAGATAGACCAGGGCAATCCTGGAGTGGATACCGCTTGATCGCAAACGTCCGCGAAGAAGACCGAAAGCACGATGGATTGATGACATCGTTAAGTATATTGGACCCGAGTGGCAGAGGAAAGCCCAGGACCGTGAAGGTTGGAAGCATGCTGAAGAGGCCTTCATCCTGCAGTGGATCGATGCGGGCTGATGATGATGATGATGATGATATATATATATATATATATATATATATATATATATATATATATATATATATATATATATATATATATATATATATATATTATTCCGGGTGTCGATACGTTGATCCTGTGAAGACGACGTTTCGCCAAAATCGCATTTGGCATTTTCAAGTGTTGAAAATTCGGCTGAAGAGTCCAACTGACGTGCACCGGTCGTTGTGTTCACTTTTATAGCCGGCCGGCCACAATTGGGCCGGCCACAATGGCGCAGATTATATTGGGCTAGTTCGGGAGCATTTGCGGCGCTCGGCAACGCTGTCGGGCGTCCGTTTATTGATTTTTCTACCTCGCGGCCACGTTGTCACGTTTTTTCTTTTTTCAGAAGGAATTTCCATACTTTTGAAATGTTGCGAGCATCGTTTCGCGTATTTAGCTCACCCCTTCTATTTCATGGGTTTCTCTGATTTTTCGGATCTTGTAGTTTTCAATATTCGCTATTTCTTTGGCTCCTTCAAAATTGATTTTGTCCTGTATGTAGATGGTTTTTATGTTCTTGTATTCTGCCCGATATTCGTCTGTTTGTTTGTCCTATGTATGCTCTGTTGCAGTTGGAACAAGATATACTGTACACCCCATGATTTTCCAGTCTAACTTTGTCCTTCGGGGCAACAGCTTTGTGTGGCTTGTAGGCTGTTCTGATCTTATGTTTCTTTAGTAGTCTGCCTATCCTATCTGTGATTCCTTTTACGTATGGTAGCTGGACCTTTAGTGTATTTGGCTCATGGTCCTCTATTATTCTTCCTGATACAATTTTCTGAATATCCATTTTGTCTAAGGGCTGTGGAAATTTTTGGTAGTTCCTCGCTTCGTGTATCTGGTACTGTCAGTCGGAAGGATCTAGAAATCAAGATGTTCGCTACTCCTTGGATTTGAGAAGGATGATGATGCGATTTTGGCGTTGAGGTATCGATCGGTGTGAGTTGGTTTCCTATATACTGTGTATTCGAGTGTTCCAGAAAGTTTCCTTGTGATAAGGAGATCTAAAAACGGCAGTTTTCTATCCTGTTCGACTTCCAGAATGAACTGTATTCAGGGGTGGATTTCGTTTAACTGAGTTAAGAAGTTGTTTAGAAGTTCGTTTCCCTGAGGCCATATTATAAAGCTATCATCTACGTAGCGTTTCCAAAGTTTAGGTTTTAAAGGAGCGTTGGCCAATGCCTTTGTTTCGAAGTTAGTCATGAACAGGTTGGCTATGACGGGTGATAAAGATGATCCCATTGGGGCACTCTCGGTCTGTTTGTAGATCGGCTGGTTGAAGGAAAAATATGTATTCTTCAAGCAGTGTTCGGAGAGTTCCCCCACAAATGGTGGAAAGTCTTCGTTCATTGAAATTAGGTCCAGGGCCTCGTCTATGGGGATATTTAGATACAGGCTTGCCAGTATGTCTGTATCCACTAGTTGGAAATCTTTAATCATCCTTATCAAATGTTCTGAGTTTTGAACATAGGACTTGACAAGTGTGACGCTTGGTTGCATGATACTTGCTAGATATTTTTCCAAATTTTGTGTTGGAGAACCGAAGGCACTTACTATGGGCCTTAATGGGATTTCTGGTTTATGTATTTTGGGTAGACCGTAAAGTTTAGGAAATCTGTTTGATTTTCCCTTGGAATTATTCTTCGTTCAATGTCCGGTTCTAGTTTTCATGCTTTGATTTTGCTTTTTGTCGTTTTTCTAACATTATCTACCATCCGAGAAAATATTAGATGTATATATATATATATATATATATATATATATATATATATATATATATATATATATCGAAGAATCGTTATGTTAACTGGTCACCAAGATCATTGACAACGTTGAACTATTTTCTTTGCAGATACGTGAAAATCCAGGTCTATAAGAACAATCTACAATTGATTGCTGTTCTAAAGGATGAAATTATTCGAGTCATTGGTGAGAGAGAGAGCCACAAAAAACCGCTCAGTTTTTAAGACTCTTTATTATCAGATCTATTGTTAAAACTAATGAACTCAAAATTTAGTTTAGTTATATATCGTAGCAATTCATATTAGGAGTAATTATTTTAAGTAATTGAATCCACGATATATACCGCTTCGCGATCCTTACAGTTAATTTTATATACCCCCAGTTATTATTAACTAACATTCTACCTACATTAAGTTTATTTACACAAATAGACTTACAGCCTAGTGTATTTCATTTTTTACACATTGTATTACTCAATTTAGACGTGTAATTAATAGATTTATCGATTTGCCTTTTTGTTTTTTAATATTATAGAATTCTTGTAAGTTCAACTTTCTTTGTTTATTTTTTAAAAATTTGTCAGCTAGTCCTTCTTTGTAGTTGTTTTTTTGCTATCTGTTTAATGGAATAGAGGTCTTTATTAAAATTATGTTTGTTAAGTGGAAAACTAACTAACCTATGTATTAGACTATGGAAAGGAGATAGTTTGACTTGCCAAGATTGTTTAGAACTAAAGTAGATAACCGTGTCTATTGTAATCGGTTTTCTGTAAATATTAACTTGTAATTTATTCTTTATCGTTATCTTTATAGGTCTAGGAAGTTAATTTTATCATAAATCTCCATAGTGAATTAAATATTTTTGTTTATGGAATTCAAATTGCCTAAAAGCTTGTGTAAATTTGTGGTTTTTTATAATTCTTAATTCATCTTTACAGCTTTTTGGAAAAGTAACATTATTAAAAAGTTCGGATATATTAAGTTTATTATGCAGAGTTAAGTTTTCCATAGATATGGTGGCCAACTCTAATTTAATTGCTAAAGTTTCTAATTCTTGTTTTAGGATAATTACATTATATTTAGGATGATTAGACTAGACGTTAAAAAAAACAAGAAATAATTTTACCTGTATACTTGGAAACACTATGTTTGACCATTAGTATTAGTTCAAGTTGCTCTTGAGAGAACCCTAACGAGGCAAACATATGTAAAGCAAAATCTATAACAAATGTTTGAAACATTAAAAAGCTACAAGCGTATGTATCATTTAAAATTCTAGTATTTTCAAAATTTTTCACAAAGACGCAACTGCGAAATCCATAAACATTATTTAACCAATAACCTGTAGTTTGTTTCATATCAAAACAGTTTTCCGTTCCACAGACTGTATATGCCAGTTGCAGTTTTAATAATTGCAATCCAATATCAAAACCATTACATCGATCGCTTCCATAAAACTACTACCAACACACAGCAAACAAAAAAGTCATTATCAAATAGGGAGACGCAATTTTTATTTTATATATTTCCCATCCCCGGGATTCTTTTATTGGTTGTTCCGTAAAGGAATTCTTCACGATCGGGCCGTAAAAGTCAGATTTACTTCCTTCTAATGAGGACCGTTTCGTTGTTGCTCCCATCGTGGAATTTATATTCTCTTATTTGTTTTCCAGGAAAGCCAATCCAACGAGCATCAAGTGATGTTGGAGAAAATCGGCTTTAACTTGTCGGGAAACTTCAGTTGCGAAGTGACCACCGATGAGCCATCTTTCGCCGCAGTTACGGTTATAAAGGACATGCTCGTCGTTGGTAAGTAAGTAGATTAATCCCTGATGTTTTGTTGCTAATATCATGGCTAACTACGTCAGAATTTCCCAGGACTTATGTATTTTTTCTGGATTAGATTTATTTTCTTCGTAAACTGGGAAATGTGCATTGATGAATGTATACTTTTTGTTAGCACGCTTCTATATATATACCACCCACACACACACACACACACACACAGACACACACACACACACACACACACACACACACACACACACACATACACTCACACACACATATATATATATATATATATATATATATATATATATATATATATATATATATATATATATATATATATATATATTTATATATATATATATATATATATATATATATATATATATATATATATATATATATATATATATATATATATATATATATAGTATTATTATTATCATTATTAATCACGTATGGGCCCTAGTGGACCACGCGAAGTACAGTTAAGGGCGTTTGTTGTTGTTAGCCTTCCTTTGCGCTCATACTGATTTAATTTTTTCGCTATAAGCTTTTTCCTTTCGTCAGACCAAGTTTTTCCAGTCTTCTTACATTTTTCTCTCTGGCCAACCTCCCAAACGTTAACCTTGTGTCTGAAACAGCCTCTATCCTGAATTTCATTCTGTGTAATATTTGCTGATCTTAGGTCCTCTTTAATTGCAGCAATCCATTTAATTATTTCTACTCCAATTTTTTAGGATTCATCCGTTTTATGTGTCCGTCAAACTTAAGTCTTCTTTTTCTTATATCGCTATGCATATCTGGATACTGTTTGATTTCTTGGTTTTCTTGAATGTTGAATGTCTCTGTATGTTGTGCTATTTATTTGTTTGCGGCCTAAGATTTTTGCTATGATTTTTCTTTCCTTCATTTCAATCTCCTCGATGTCTTTCTCTTCAAATGGGCGTTTCTGTCCCTTACAGATATTCTGACTTAATAACTGTGTTGTTATGCCTCTGTTTCTAGCTATGCATTTTTGTTGTAAATATTTTGTGTAAGTCTTAATGCAGTTTCCATTTTTTGACATCTAGCCTTATTGGTCGGTTTTTCCATCTCGTTTTCCATGATTATTTCACCCAAATATTTGAATTGACAGACTCGTCTGATGTTTCCATATTTAGTTTTTGGAAATGTCGTTCTTAACCTGTTACAGGTCATGTATTGTGTCGTTTCAAATTTGGAGTCCTGCCTTTTCTGCTATTTCTTTTAGGATTCAATCTGTTTTTGAGCCGTTAATATATCTTGAGCCAAAAGTGCTTCATCATCAGCAAACGCCAGACAATCAATTTTGATGTTGGTTTTCCCCAGTTTAATGGGCTGGTCAATATTCAGGGCAGACTTTTTTTTCACGCCACTTTATATGACTTTTTCTTGAACATAATTAAATAAGAGTGGCGAGTCCATCCCCTTGTCTCACTTCAGTTTTCATTTCGAAGAGCTCTTAAATGTTCCCCATGAATTTAAGTTTTGACCTTGTGTTAGTTAGTGTTGATTTAATAGTTGCCAGCGATTTGTGATCTAATCCTTGTTATTTCAAGATTTGGAATAAAGATTCGCGGTCAATAGAATCTTATCCTTTTTGAAATCCACAAATGTACAGACGAGATTTTTATTGTACAGTTTTTGATGTCTTAGGATCAACTTTAGATTGAGGATCTGTTCAGGGCAGGATGTGCCCGGTCGAAAACCTGCTTGATATTCACCAATTTTAAGTTCTAACTGTTCCTGTGCTCTGTCCAGTAGACATTGAGATAGAATCTTGTAACAAACTGGAAGAAGAGATATACCTCTGTAGTTGTTTACATCCGTTCTATCTCCTTTCCTGAGAGGTGGATGGATTAGAGCATCTTTCCAATCTTCCGAAATCCGTTCGGTTCGCCAAATTTCTTGTAGAATTTTTGTTATTTTCTTGATTGTACCTGGACTAGCGGATTTCAAAAGTTCAGTAGTGATACCATCTTTACCTGAAGCTTTGTTATGTTTAAGTCGCTTGATTTGCCTAATTATTTCATCTTCATACGGTGGTAATGAATCTGAGTTTGTTTGTTTAGGATTTAGTGTTGGTAATCTGTTTAAAGTCCCGGGACAGTTTAGTAGCTCTTCAAAATATTTCGCAAGTTCTTTGCAATTCTCTTGGTTATTTAGTGCTAATTGTCAGTTTTCCTTTTGGAAGCAAATACTTTGGGGTTGATAGCCTGTTAATTTAGTTTTAAATGTTTTGTAAAAATTTCGGGTGTAATTTTTTGGAAATCTTTTTCTATTTCAATAAGTTGACTGTTTTCATATTTTCTTTTAGTTTGTCTAATTAGCTTCGATGTCCCTTTTCTTACTTCCAATAAGATGTTGTAGTTTATTGCTGTGTTTTACTGAGTCACTCCCACTGATTCACTCTTTGAATGCTTTACTTCGGCTTAGTACGGCTTACTCGCAAAATTCGTCCCACCACGGATGTTTTCTACGTTTTTGTAAAGGGACCAACTTTAAGGCTGTTTTAATAATTTTTTGTTTCAATTCTGGCCAGTTCTGTGCTGGTTGTTCATCAAAGTCTTCTGTTAGGATGGGTTTTATTTTCGTTGGGTCGAACTTTGGTATTAGCAGTCTTTTGAATACATTTTCGAGGTTTTAAGCTAAGTTTGATGCAACATGGTCAATTTGAAATTCACCCATGTACGTGTTTGAACACCTCCTGGTCTTTTCTTTTGTTATTTTCTTCTTAAAATGGATTGACATTATTTTTAGTTTAAACTGCAAACATAGTTCAACCAATCTTCTGCTATTATGGTTAGTCCATTTATGAGCGGGAAAACTGCCGACTGTTTTTCTGTACTTTCTTTCTTTTCCTAGTTGGGCGTTGTTAGAGGGAATTTTAGAAATAGTCTTTTCCAGAATTTCCCAGGACTTATTTACTTTTTCTGAATTAGATTAATTTTATTCGTTAACTGGGAAGTGTTTATGTTGCAATTTTTCTTCCGCGTGTCAATCCGTTCGTTTAAGCAATTTTCACATTCTTGTCGACGTTTCGGCAAAAGTCTTTGCTGTCTTAACACATAGACATTATAGGACGAGGGTTGAGGGAAAAGTGTCGGCAAAGAGGGAAAGTGCTTGGGGAGTTCCTCAGGGTAGTGTTTTGGACCCGTTGCTGTTTTTGATATATGTCAACGATATTTCTACATTATTGGATGAATGCTTCATTAGTCTTTTTGCAGATGATACTCTCATATCTGTGTCTGGGTATAATTTGCTTGAAATGGTTGAAACATTGAATAGTGAACTGGCAATACTATTTAGATGGCTATGCAAAAACAAACTTAAACTAAACGAACTGAGGGTTTAGAGCAAACTGCAAAAGATTTAATAAGTTAAGGTTAAAAATAAATATAAACAATTGTGATATTGAATTTGTAAATAAAATTAAGTACTTAGGAGTACTGTAGGATCCTCAGTTAACATTTTGTAATCATGTCAGTTATCTAGGTAGAAAGATTGGGAAAAAATCGGGTTCTTTAGTCGTATATCGTCACATTTATCACCCTGGTCGAAGAGGCTTGTATATAATACCATAGTTTTACCCCATTTTACTTATTGTATGTCTGTGCTGATATCATGTAATAAGGAGAGTATTGGTAGACTCCAAATACAGCAGAACAAGACTATGCGTGTACTATTGAACTGTAATAGGTATACACCGATAGAGGTAATGTTGGATTGGTTTTCAGTTGCGCGGGCCATTAAAGGGGCTAACATTCGATTGATATATAAAATAAAACATAATTTGTTACCCCATTATTTGAATACTTTTTTGGTACAAAGAATAAATATACATTCTTACGATGTCCGTTCTAAGAACAATTATGATGTACCAATTGTGAGAACTACTGCTCTCCAGAAGACATTGTTTTGGGAAGGTGTTTGCCTCTTGAATGCTTTGCCCCACATAGGGAGTGCTCGTAATGTTCATGTATTTAATAGACTGTTAAATTATTATTTAAAGCCATAGAGTGTTTTATAATTTGAACAGTGTTAGTTATTGCATTTTGATTGTATTTTCTTTTGTTAAGATTTGTTAAGAGTAATTTTCTTACTTTTGTTATTATTTTTTTTTATATTAATTTTGTTTTGTTAATATTAGCTGCCTATATGCTAAATAAAGATTTAATTATTTATTTATTTACTTTAAATACGGCAATATTGTTTATTGACATAACCACCAATTTTAAAATGTGTTTCAACTGAAAAGATGATTTTTTGACTGTGACTTTAGTTGTTATGTTATTTGAACCATATAGGCCTTCAGAGCTAAATCTTTACGCCATGTTGTGGATTCACTGAGTCCAAATTGTTGTGGACGTCGACTAAAGGAAATTTCTGAGTTTCCGTCAACACTTTCCTTATTAAATCAATATGCTTTTGTGAACGAGCACTACAACTATATATTGCACTTCTTTTATCTGCCACCGAACTGTTTCTTGAAATTTTTGAACAATTCGATTGATAGTGCTTTCAGATGTGATAGGGCTTTTAATTTTCTAAAAACATTTTTCCACGAGCGCTCATTTTCATAAAATAATTCAACAATTTTAATGCATTATTATACTGTGTACCACTCCATTTTTATAAATATCATACATTTAATTTCTGAAATAAGATTTTATTCAAGAATTAGAAAGACCCTAATTTGAAAGACCCGTCATATGATTGATTCTCGGTTTAAAGTAATTCCCACTTCAAAATTCTTCAGAAACTTTTTAGAAAAATATTCAAGAAGTAAGCTATGCTCCATAAACCATTTTATTGCTTTCTGGACATAGTGCAGGTTTATTTTGCCAACTTCCTATTACTCCAGGATGGATATGCTAGTAGAGTTATACCCGCACACGAGAAAGTTTCAAAACATTTCGGAATTTTTACTGTTTTATTAGCATTCGATGTTATACTGAAGTAAGTAAAGATAGTTTAAGGTCTGACAGTGTTGTTCTATTTCTAGTTATTCCGGAGGAGTTCCACATAAATGTTATTTTATTTCTATTTGATTAATTTCAACTGACCGGACAACGAAAATACTATTAAGATCATAAAATAAAATACATTTTTAATAAAATACAGACGGTTCCTTCAATGCAATCTACTCCCACTGCAATGCATATATTCCAACTTTATTTCCAGCCTCGAAGAAACAAGGAAACAAGAGAAAATCACATGCTACCATATCAGGTGAATATAGTGCTTGTGGGATGGTGTTTGTTTGATTTCTGGCGAAAATTTGACGAACAATTATTGCGTTCTGCGATAGTGGATGAATTGTTTTACTAATAATCCCATTGTTTTAGCACTACTTAAGGTAGTACAATCAGTGGCAAAAGTACTAAAAATTATAATAAATTTAACGGAGATAGCCGATACTTGATGGACATTCATCTTAAATAAATAAGTAAAGATTAATATTTAAAAATTTCCATTATATTTATAATTGTATGTATAACAATTGTTTCGACACGCACTGTCTTTTTCAAATACCAAACTATGTTGAACTAACAGCGAGATAAGTAATTAGAACCTAAAGTATCCATCGATCTAATAAGACCATAAAACATGATAGTGGGGACATCTATTTTTTTGCCAACGTCTAGGAGGGCAATAGAGAAAAACTTCTTTACTTCCCTATTCAGGAGCACATGGGTTATATGTGCATATGTTAAAATATATCTATATATATATATATATATATATATTTTAATTTAAACTCAAATCAGTATAGCAAAAGACTATAACTATAGAATATTCCAAAAAATGGAAATCGAAAAAATCAGCAAGAATAAAAAACAAATGTTAAAATGAGGTGTTCCATACAAAATTCAAAAATATTTGTGCGAAATTAATCAATAAAAACTTTCTTCCAACGGCATTTAAAAGGCAACTTAATGTACTTTCAGAAACCCATTAGGGAATTTAGCTTTATTTTAAAAAATATATTTAGTTAGTTAGGTAAAGTTCACTGGTATGATGCTCTTCAAAAATTGATTCGGTCTCGCTGTCAGTCTCTTTGTGGTCGAAAATATCAGCTGCCTCATATAACGCTTCTACTTCAGACGCACAGCGAGAACGCGTGTACGTTTTGAGCTAAATAGAAAATGAAAGAAACCGATAAATAAATGTTAAAAAGAATAAAAAACAAACTTTTCAATTAAAACACTATAGAAAGTAAAATATTTATGATTTACTTACCACAAGCTGTGTCAAGATCGAAAAAAACTCACTGCTTATGCAAAAATGTTTTGTTTATCGGTTTATATTTATCGACAAAACACTGACTACGGTCGCTTATATTTTTGTTAGTACTCACATCTTAAGATGACTATGGTGAGGGATTTGAAGTGGGCATAGTGAAATTTTTTCCCCTTTCTACTTTTAATTCGCCCCTGGGTATCCCTTATTCAGTGTTTCTCTTCTGAGGGTTTTAATAACAGCGAACCATTCAAGTGTAGCTGGTCATTTAGCAAGATATCCAATTTTTTTCTTTTATGAATTTCTAGGCTCTCTAAAAGAGCTCCCATTATGTAAAATTATTAAATTGTCATTGAAAGTAGTAGAGAAAAATCTTCCTGTTTGTTCAACATAGACTGATTTATACAATTTATTTGTTTGACTTTTATTTTTTTAAGGTTGTTTTATAATATATTATATTATTTTTACTTCACTTTAGGTAGTAATTACTTTTCTCACTGTTAGTTTAGTATAATTTGTATTTGAAAAAGGCACTGTGTGTCGAAACAATTGTTATACGTACAATTTTAAATATAGTGGAAAATTTTAGATTAATCTTTGCTCATCAATTCGTAAAAATATTTGTTGTACAGAACATAGTAAAAGAGAATTAATAATTAAAAAAATTACCTTGATCATGTCCTATAATTTTTAGTTCATGTATAAATTAAATACAATTAACTTAAGGTTGCAAATAGATTTCAATTTACGTAAAAATCTTCACCAGTTCTATAATACTAATGATTCTACCACAATCCACGGACAGTGTTGGTTTGGAAACTGCCGTAGTCACCACTATTCATCAAGCTCGCAGCTAAATCGAACAGTATGCAATTCGGAGCAATATGAGTAATTAAATTACATGAAACAGTCTGGATCAGAATATCCGTCTGAATCCAATAAGCTCTTGCGAAATAATGTCGTTTGGTTGATTTGGTAATATATAACTATGAATCATACGATCAGGGATATATATGCTGTCATTTTACAAGCTCTTATACAACGAACAACATATGGCAATGGCCAGATGTAAAATTACACGTCATGCTAATTATTGCGGCGAAGACATGGCGCATAATTTATAGATAACAGGTCTAGTGTACAGGGCAATACGTCTGTAAGATTTTATAGAATAAAATTAGTTTTGGGACTGTTAATAGATTTTCTTTTTGCTTGATTTAAAATATATTTTCGTCTCTTCAAATTGCTTCCTAATCTACAAAGCAGCTCTTAGATTCCACAACTCTACAAAACAACAAAAAATTTTGTTCCTTTGCTATCTCTGTGACTGTTCGTACTTTAGAATGCACAATTAAAAAATTAAATTATAAGTGTATCAAATTGGCATTAATTTTTATCTTATTGAGGTTTATCTAGATGTCGTACTAATATTCTAATATTTAACCCTAGTCACAAGTTCACATTCTTATGATCTGAAGGGGCTTCAAAAATCATTTTGATGTTTGCTACTTGTGCGTTGTGGACGTCAAGGGCTTCAATCGGCATAAAAAATGGCAATATCCGGATTGACAATCTGTAACAAGACCTGTTTTTCACAACGAGGAACTTTCTCCGCCTATTTACGCCTCACAACTGGAGCGTATATTGTCAGGAGCAACAGCGTTTTTTATAGTAGGATACTATTTTATTTCAATTCGATTAATTTCAACTGACGGGGCAACGAAAATACTATTAATAACATAAAGTAACGTACATTTTTAATAAAATACAGACGTTTCCTTCAAAGTAAACTATTCTCATTACAATGCATTTATTTCAACTTTTTTCCAGTTTCGAAGAAACGAGGAAACAAGAAAAAATCGGATGGTACCATATCAGGTGAATATGGTGCTTGTGGGTGGTGTTTGTTTGATTTCTGACGAAAATTTCACAACTAATTATTGCGGTGTGCGATGATGGATGAATTGCTTCACTACAAATCTCATACTTAAGGGGGTACAATCAGAGGCAAAAGTACTAAAAATTATAAATTCCTAAAAATATTTGCTTTACAGAACATAGTAAAAAAAATAAATAAATAAAAAAAAATCACCTTGATCGTGTCTTATTACCTTTAATGCATGTATCAATTTAATAAAATTAACTTAAAATTGTAAATAGAATTCAATTTACGTAAAAATCTTCACCAGTTCTATAATACTAATGATTCTACCACAATCCACGGACAGTGTTGGTTTGGAAACTGCCGCAGTCACCACTATTCATCAAGCTCGCAGCAAAATGGAACAGTATGCAATTCGGAGCAATATGAGTAATTAAATTACATGAAACAGTCTGGGTCAGAATATCCGTCTGAATCCAATAAACTCTTGCGAAATAATGTCGTTTGGTTGATTTGGTAATATATAACTATGAATCGTACGGTCAGGGATATATATATATATATATATATATATATATATATATATATATATATATATATATATATATATATATATATATATATATGCTGTCATTTTACAAGCTCTTATACAACGAACAACATATGGCAATGGCCAGATGTAAAATTACACAGGGCAATACGTCTGTCAGATCAATCAGATTGGCATTAATCTTATTGAGGTTTATCTAGATGTCGTACTAATATTCTAATTTTTAACCCTAGTCACAAGTTCACATTCTTATGATCTGAAGGGGCTTCAAAAATCATTTTGATGTTTGCTACTTGTGCGTTGTGGACGTCAAGGGCTTCAATCGGCATAAAAATGGCAATATCCGGATTGACAATCTGTAATAAGACCTGTTTTTCACAACCAGGAACTTTCTCCGCCTATTTACGCCTCACAACTGGAGCGTATATCGTCAGAAGCAACAGCGTTTTCGGACTCATATTGTTCCATACAATCTATAAGTGCTAGTGAAAGTGAATATGTAAGATACTATTTTATTTCAATTCGATTAATTTCAACTGACCGGGCAACGAAAATACTATTAATATCATAAAGTTAAGTACATTTTTAATGAAATACAGACGTTTCATTCAAGGTAATCTCTCTTATTGCAATACATTTATTCTTAGAATATTTCAGTTTAAAATTCGTATATTGTAAAATCAATTTAATGAGCTTATTTGATAATTTGGTTAAAGGAGCTGTAACAAATGAAACTACTGATCTAATTTGGTAATTATCTTTGTGTAGTGTTATAAGCGAGTATAACTTTGGCGCCTGAGGATTCATCATTATTAACTGTTGTTTATCGTAATCGTTAAAAATAGACGAATCTTTTATTATTTGTTTTATTCTTATTTGATAGGTATTCGTAGGATCAGAATTAATTTTGTTAAATTTCCTTGATTTTTAAAAGTATTAGTTTTTGATATATAATTATATCTGGACATCGCAACAATGGACTTACCCTTATCCGCTCTTGTCATTATGATGTTATTTTCTTTGATTTTCTTATTAATCCTTTTCGCTGTAATTGTATTCATAGATGTGATTTTTTCTTAATTTTTCAAATAGTTTTCGTGATGCATCTGAATTTGATAGATTGTGATTTTGCGGAATTTTTTAGATATTAATCGTTGCTTATTTATTTAAAATTAATTTCTATCAAGTCTCGGCTACGTCAGTTAAATGAAGATGTAATTGTCGAAACTGAAGTATATTTCGAAGCCAAAGATAACTCGTTCTATAAAAAAATTGTAGAAATGTTAGAAAAGCTCTGGAATGATTGTATTACTTTTCAAGGAGATTATATTGATGAATAAAGTCGAAATTTACAAAAAATGTGTGTTATTTCTCAGACCGGGAACTTATTGACTGCTGCGTTATATCTTTGTATTTGCTCTTGTTTATTTTTTGTTTTACCGCAGTCGTTTTGGTTATGCCAACAATTAACATACGACGAATTAGCAAATTTTTGAAATGACGTAACCTAGAGCAAAACTTTATTTTTACTCGATGAAACGATATAGATTAAATAAAACAAAATCCATAAAAATCCAACTAAAGCTTTCCATTTGTGGAAATTTAAAGTACTTTCCGTAAAACCCGATATTTCACAATCGCAGCGACGATAAGCCGCCCGAGAAATTTCGCTCCTTCCAAAAGTATTTTGACGAACGTAAAATTAAATTAATTAGAATGAAATTCGGCAAATTTGTAATTTTAAAAGTTTTAAGTCTAAGTTTTAGTTGTTTAAGTGACTCTGAATATGGCAAAACTTCTTTACATATTATATCACGTAAAATGAAAACAATTAGCAACGAAGAAATGTAAAAAATATTTCAATAAAGTTGATCCTGTATAAATTCAGGGGCATGATGAGGCTAGCCCAAAATAAAGAAGCCAAATATTTTAGAATGTATCTAGATCGCAGACTGACCTGTCGAAATAACATATTTAAGAAAAGGAAACATCTGAAGAAGAAGAAATAAACCTTTAAGAATAAACAAACCTTTAAGAAGAAACATACCTAACCATTATTGATTTATAGGCTGAAGAATGCAGCCAAGGCAACAATCGATTTAACGAGGGAACAATTTAATAGCCACTACTCCCAAAATGTTAACTATCACATTTGGCACATTGAGTAAAGTAGAGGGGGAAGCAAGCTCCAGTAGGAAGAGTTGAAAATAGGAGAAGATCAAGTGTCTCACTATCTTTGGATACTTCTGGATACGACTCTATCTCAGATTTCTGGGTAACGGACGTTGGCATCAGTACCAGTAAAACACAGTTAACGTTTAAGCGGCGGCGATCTATTCAACGAGGGAGGGGAGCCCTCCCAGACCTTTTGGCTAGTGCCTCTTCAATGGCGTAGGACTTGCGGGGACAGTGGTTTCCGTGCGATATAGATATGAATTCACGTCGATCTTGAAGCCTAAAAGGAAATGGAAAAGCAAAGACCAGATTTCATTTTTCTGGATAGAAACGTTTTATGGGCAGCTTTATCTGCAGATTTTAGAAAAAGCACTACAAAACGTTCAGTGGAGTTGAAAATACTCCACACTACCATTAACCGGATTTGCAAAACCATAGGATGGTGCCAATGGGGCTGTAGATTTTTAAGCAGAGCACTAAGTACCAGTAACAATAACCGGTACCTTAAACAATAGCAACTAAGTACTTGAAAAAAAATTAAAAGTCAATACTTTAGTTACCCCTTAGTATTATCAACAATAAGACAAATTAAAAAAAAATGGTTTGGTGTTTAGCGGTAAATCTATTTGAGTTTATAAATGCAGTAGTTGGACATTTAAATTTGAACGGGAGAACACATGCCTCTACATGCCATCATACGCGATCATTGAAATTCTTGAATGTCCTGAATCTCCGTTTGTAGCGGAAGTTGATTCAGATAATTCCCGGTGACCCGGCTAAGGAGCGACTGCCTAGGAATATACACAAAGGTTTAAACAAAGCACAAACATTAACACCATAAGAAGAAATCGAATTTTTCATACGGCCTTACCATCTGTATTATCGGACTATCGTCACCGCCTTAACAACTGCTTTAGTTCAAGTTTCTCCTTCGTATCCAAACAACTAACTTTAAATAGTTTGTATTTTACTTTGATCTTTAAAAAAGTGATCTTAAATCCTGATTCCTTTAAGTATTTTAAACTGGGAAGTAAATTTGAATCCGTTTACCCTCCGGCACGGCGAATTCCCTTCAATATAAATATAAACAATAAGCTTTATCTTTCGAGAACTTTATTCTAATTAGATTTTAATTTAAGGATCGTCGAAATAGTTTTTGTAAGAGGCGGAATTCTTCGGTAGCGTATCTCTCGAGCACTTTTGAAGTATTTTAGGACTCAGCTGGAACGCCCTATCGATTTTCCTTTTCGCAGCATCAAAAACATGCTCAAGTTCGAAACTCAAACTGGATTTACATTAATCATCGCCCCTGAGTTCTTAATTTGAAGAAATCTAATTTAAACGCTTACTTATTTTATTTTAAATATTTAACTTCTGGATTAAATTTGTTAAATATATTTTTAAATTTTATAATATATGTTTATTTTATAATTTATATATTTCTATCACCTAGTAAGGTGTGTTCGCCTTCCGACAAGCGAACATGCGCTGGTAGAACAATTGGTGTTCGTGCTCGTTCTGCTATATGACAGCTCCTTGCAACCGGCAAGGTTAGCTATCATAAGATCGGGAATCGGGAATTCTAAGTAGACAGAGGACAGACTTCTGCATCTCTTTTCACAATTGAGCGGGCACAGTATACTCTGGATAGAGTTGCTGGAGTTCGTAAAGAAGATCCTGATACTTGAGTCGTTTTTGTTCCTCCTTGACTGTAAAATTTGTTTCCGCTGACGAGGAAAACTCACATCATTTCCATGTCCTTATCAACGAGGGCAATATCAGGTTTGTTAGCCTGTATAACTCCCATTCTCGACAACATACTCTATCAATTCTTCTATTGGAACCTTTGGTGTGAAATACTAAACTTGAAGAGATTTACCACTAAACACCAAATCACTTTTTTGAACTGTTCGACGCACGTTTCGCTAACCATATTAGCATCATCAGGAGATGATTTAATCTAATTCTAAAACCCTCAGATCGTCTTCTTTTCAAACAAATCATGGCCAAAAGCCATACCCCGTGAATAGTCCTGGGCCATTTGCAACGCTAAATGTAAGTGCAGTTAGGGGGCCCACAATTAAACCCACGTACCTTACGAAAACGAACAAATGAGGGCAAAAGTATGTTAGAGAAGAGGAGGGGACTAAGTGAGTTATCCTGAAATAAACCCCTTCCAAATACCACTGGCTCTGATGAAACCTTTCGCTTTTTAGACTAGCATTAGACAATGTATTCTACAATCGGCTCTGCTACCCCCAAACATTCGAGCATGTGAAGAATAAGCTCATGAGATGTTGTATTAATGGTATTATCCATGCCATAGATAGACTGTGTTTATATTGAACTGGATCTTGTGTGATACAAGGGTCAATAAGTAAGCTCTCTCTACAACCTGCTACACCTTTCTTTCCACCACGTTGTTCATTAATCTGCCAAGCACTGACTCAACTATATTAAGAATTCTCATATACAAAATTCGAATTATACGAAGATAATAATAATAATTATTATTTTTTGTTTTTTTTTTTTGGATTTTCGATCAATAATTTATAAATGATTTTTTTAATATATTATTAACGTTTTGGTTTATTTATAAAGTCATTCTCAGAACAATTCAACTATATCCTGCTGAATAATTAATTTCCTAAATTTTTTACATTGAAATATAATATTCTTTGTCTAATCTTCAATTGACATATTTTTGCCGAATATAGCAAAAAAAATATATATTTTTAAATATAAATAGTTTACCTTTAAATTATAGTAAAAAACTTAAGTAAAAAGATACAAATGTACATGTAAAAAATAGATAAAAAATGTCGATGAGAGATCTAAGGGAAATTTTTGGTGACAAACGGTGACCTTTAAGTTGCTAAGTTTTAATAAATCCCTAGTCACGTGAGTTACAATACAAGACTCTGTAATAATTCACTCAACATGACAGTTGAAACATTTTAATTTAATTAAATTAGAAAACATAATTTAATAATCTAATAGTGCATATTCATAAAAAAACAACATTGCACCTTCACGCTATTATTTTAATAATTTCTCCGGACACGAATTAACAAATTACCGTAATTTAAATAGCAAAGTTTCCCTAATGTAATAAAGAATTTTTAGCATAGTGCTCCAGCGCGCACATGTCCAGCTCATTTATTATCTAGCCAACACCTTCGCTGACATATTTGCATGTCACTTTGGAAAACGTTATTACATTTTATTAAATTAATATGGGGCAAGCCCTGCTACTCAGCTTTTCTACGTTTTCATAAAGATCAGAAAGATACAAGTAGTGAAACAATTTAATTATTAAATACAATGAACGAGGACTGGTCACACAGTTTTCAGCTTACAGTGATACAGAGCGTTCTGGTTTTAAAGGATTTGATACCCTATCCTACCCTATCCTACCCTATCCTATCCTACCCTACCCTATCCTACCCTATCATACCCTATCTTACCCTATCCTACCCTACCCTATCCTACCCTATCCTACCCTACCCTACCCTACCCTACCCTATCCTACCCCATCCTACCCTACCCTACCCTATCCTACCCTATCCTACCCTATCCTACCCTATCCTACCCTATCCTACCCTATCCTACCCTATCCTATCCTATCCTATCCTACCCTACCCTATCCTACCCTATCCTACCCTATCCTACCCTATCCTACCCTATCCTACCCTATCCTACCCTACTCTATCCTACTCTATCCTACCCTACCCTATCCTACACTATCCCAATCTACCCCTACCATCATCCCCAGGCCCCTCCCCTATTCTCCTATCTCCCTATCTCCTTATCTCTTTATCTCCATATCTCCCTATCTCCTTATCACCCTATTTCCCTATCCCCCTTGGTTTTGATGATCCCTCTGCCTTTTCTTGTGCAACTTTTCTATCAACCCAATATACATCGAGTAAACAAACGTCCGAATATGTTTCTTGGGGTAGTTAGAGAAGGGTCGCGAGGAAAAAGAAACGAAATAAATCTTTGTAAAGTTTCCATCCGAAAATACAAAATAGTTTTTCGGAAAGGGGGACGGTTATTAGACATTTTTCTATAACCAGCGCAATTACGGTCCCTCCGAAACCCGGGAAAAGTTGCCAACTTCCGCACAATATAATAAATTATACGTTTTGTTACAGTTTTGCCAAAGAGCCCTCCAAGTCTAACTACGGATAAAAGTTTCTACGAGGTCGGAGATGTGTTGAAAGCAAACTGTAGTTCGCCGCAATCCAGACCAGCTGCCACCCTCACCTTTATATTAAATAATATCGTGGTAAGTACTGGTAACAGATTTCAAACTTTCGATAAATTACCGGCTTACAGATGCGTGTGTTTGAATCATTCCGATATTTTTCGCTTTTTATCGACCTTCCGGATATTGGGGTCGCCCGGCAAAATATATTAAGTTTAAAATAAAGTTCGAGTTTCCACGCAACTTTACGATTCGCTGTCATGATTTTCGGCGTTATTAAATCTCTAAAAAAATAAATATCGCGTATAATCCTATATAATCAATTCTATTTATTTATTTATTTATTTATTAACGGGCAATACCAATTTTCATAATCCATACAAATAATATATGCCCTCCAGTTGAAGGGATGGGTGGAGCTCGTCTCCAGTCATCAACCAACAAAAATAAGCTCATTAAGGCGGTAAGGCGTTGGGTTCCACATGAGATTGTGGAACCCAACGGTTAGGTGCATGATGACACTTAACTACTGTTGTGTCATTGGACGCAGTTTCATTGAACGCAGATATATATATATATATATATATATATATATATATATATATATATATATATATATATATATATATATATATATATATATGTGTGTGTGTGTGTGTGTATATATACATATATAGGGAGTCCCAATAATGCGATATCGCTTGATACCTTGATAATGGCTGGAGATAGAGAGAATGTTTAAGTTTTATAAATAAAATTAATTTTGTTTATACAGGATGTCTCACAAAACTGTGACTGGGTATAGTTTTGTTTTTTCTTATCGAACATGTTTTTTCTTATTCTTAATATGTTTATCAATTTTTTCATTCTTCCATTGATTCTAAACATACCTCGTGAACAATGTCCTATGCCTAAACCCATTGGTTTTAGCGGTATTCGCCATTTTGTAAAAAATATTGCATACATTATTTTGGAGTGTAGTATATCATTAATTTTTTGATGTAGGATTACCATTTTTGATAAGAATATTAGTGAAATTTTTAACATGTTCTATACTTATCTACCATAATTTCCGAGGTTTTTACATTTTTTTTTAATAATTCGTTTTTAATGCAATTCACCTTAGTAATAACGTCATAAAATTCAATTCAAATCGCAAATATTGTTCTAGTATAGCATTTAAACAGTTTTTACAGGATAGAGAAAAAAAGAGTGTAGTCTTTTCATTAATTAAATAGGAAAAACATATTTTTATTTGTTCTATTATTTGTCTATCGAGAAGAAATGCGAATATCCAATGACAACTTAAAGCACACAGATGGCCTAGACGCTCTAAACAATTATGACGTAGAAATGAGTCTTTGTGGACTGTCAAATTGTATAGTACGGTGTTATCAGACACCCAACTGCTGGGTTCCACAATCTCATGTGAAACACACAACAACCCGCGTCTCCGCCTAAATGAACATTTTGTTGACTGTGGATGGGATTTTCCTATTCTTGACGAGAGAGAGAAGAGTCTAAATCTGAAGAGTCTGAAGAGTCTAAATATCAAGAGACGAAACATGTGCCCTCTAATGGAAGGGATGGATGGGGCCCATTCCCAATCAAGGTTCCACAATCCACATGAGATTGTGGAACCCAGCAGTTGGGTGTCTGATGACACTCAACACTGTTGTCTCATTGGACGCAGTCCAAAGAATTCTAACACTGCATATATATATATATATATATATATATATATATATATATATATATATATATATATATATATATATATATATATATATATATATACTCTACTGTGAAATAATGTTAAGCTGTAACTATTGCAATAATGATTGCAGTTTTTTTTCATTTCTTAAAGAACCTTAAAAAGTGAACCAGTTTTTGCAATTGATAACCTACATTTTGTTTTTTTTTTACAGATCAGGTTCATTCATTTTTATGAGAAATGGCAAAAACTATTTGAAAATCGGTCCAGAACGTTGGATATTGCAAAAATAACACGTCAACTTAATTCTGGAAAAAAAAACTTGATTTAACACATTGATATTTGATTTGACACAATGTCATAAGCATTTGAAATGAAAAAAATTGAAATTTAAAAATAATTAAGATAAATTTAGATAACTGATTTTTCCATAACTGATTCCAAATTTTTGCGCTATGCAGTAACCTTTTAGTGCATCTTTTGAAAGAATTCATCCTCAAGCAAGTAGTTTGACTATCTAGTTGAGACCAAGTCTCTGTCATATGATATCTTATTTCCTCTACGTTTTTTATGAGCATCCGATTTTTATAAACTTCATGTTATAAGAGCATTATATATATATATATATATATATATATATATATATATATATATATATATATATATATATATATATATATATATATATATGCTAGACTGTTTGTCCGGGAGTACATCCGATCGTTTGTGTCCCGTTTGTTGGGAACGTGCAGACGTTTCGCCAAGGTCACACTTGGCATTCTCAATGCTTGTCTGAAGACTGAGACTTTTTTTGACAAACGGGACACAAACGATCGGATGTACTCCCGAACAAACAGTCTAGCGTATTCTTCCATCCGCGAAACACTACGATCTAACATATACATATATATATATATATATATATATATATATATATATATATATATATATATATATATATATATATATATATTTATATATATATATATATATTATATATATATATATATATATATATATATATATATATATATATATATATATATATATATATATATATATATATATATATATATATATATATATATAGTTTTTTGCAATATCTGCTATATATAATCTCTATCCTTTCTAGGTCATAAAGAATAATCTTCAGCCATTCAGCATAAGGTCATCTCCTGTTTCGGTCACTCTACCATTCTCTAGGTCATAAAAAGAGATTTTTTGCTTCGAAACAAAAAAATATTAAAAAAAAAACAATACAAAGCGGTATAACATTAGGTTGGAAAAAAATTGTTTAAAAAAAAAACACCCGCAAATACGAAAAAGTTCTGAACTTTGCATGAGTGTCGGAAATTTGCAAATATGACTGTAGACTATCAAATAATATAAGTTACCCATTTTTTCCTGAAAAAATTAGTAAATTAGTCGTGCCCCGATATGAAAAGACAATTTTTGATTATGAGTATCTAACTTTAATATAAACTGTTAAAGCGAGATCATAGCCTTTATTGTGCGCTTTAATATATTGAAATCATTACAGCACGGGTTTCGAAATGGTCGATCTTCACATTTAGCAATCTGTGAGTTTTTAAACAAGATATATGAAAACAAAAACGGTCATTGTAAATGTGTTAGTCTGTTTATGTGCACTGTTGGCAAGCTACCCATCTTGCTATAACCATTTTTTTCCTTAAGCCCAGAAGCACATCTTCAAGTAATTCTGGCAGAACTTTTACTTTAATTTATGTTATCTTCGATTATTTCAGGTTTAAAACTAAAGGAGAATTGTAATAGTTTTCTACAATATCTACTATATATAATCTCTATCCTTTCTGGCTTGTAAAGAATTATCTTCAGGCCATCCAGCATAAGGTCATCTCCTGATTTGGTTACTCTACCATTCTCTAGGCGACGAAAAGAGATTTTTTTCTCTGAAACAAAAAATTATTTAAATAATACAAAGCAGTATAATATTAGGTTGAAAGGAAATGTTTAAAAATTCTACTAATTAAAGGAAGAAAGGTTTGTAGTAAAGCAATAAATATGAAATTTAATTATACAACCTGTGCAAAAAAAACAACTTGACTTTAATTTTAATTTTCCACCTACACTTCTCTTAGCGATTAAAAGCATAGTTCTGGGCAGAATTTAATTTTAGACTTCAAAATTAATTTTAGTTATGCATTCGAATACAAGTCGTCTTAAATGCAGGAGCTAAGTCGGTAATCTGAATTTTCGTACTATTATAATTATTGGATTTTGTTTAACAATACATTTGTTAATAGGTAATAGCAAAGGTAAGAAACTTGCTGTTTCTTTATTAATGTATGTAGTCCTTCGGTAAAGTATAAATGTTTCTTGCTAAGGGTTATTTAACTCGTACTAGATATTTTTGTAAAAAGTCATAAGCAGTCATTCTCTTGCTTATTCCCATCAAAATTGACAGTTTTGCAGTCTGGCAATGCCTCTATCACTAGACGCACCTCTTCCAAGGATACTGAAGCTGCTACCTTCACCAAGTCTGCCATTAAGGCTTCGTTCTTGAGGTGATGACTAAAGCCGGCCTTCTCTAAAATATTCTATAACCGATAGTCTAGGGAATTGAGGTCCAGACGTTCTGAGAGCCAATGTTTAGAAGCAATTGATTCCGGCAGGTTGTTAAACTATAAGTAGACCTTACCTTGTGGGCTGGCATTGCGTTCTGCTGGAACACCCAGTATTTATCTGTAAACAAGGTGTTCCTCAATCAAAACATAGCTTAGGTTTTTTTAATTCTCAGTAAACATTTTAAGACAGGGAATTTTTGTGACAATTTCTTTTGAGCCTTGATCGAAGCAGCCCCAATGGAATGGCGTATTAACCCTGAACACTTTTCAAATGATCCAAACTTGTTTATGATGGTAAAACAACACACTGAACGATCGTGTGTCAGTAGCAGAAGTTGTTTGAAATAGAGGCCGTACATTTCCTTTAATCAGAATATTTGGTAGAGCAATTTAAATATCAGTCCTAATGTTATGCTAGCTCAAGCAAGAAACTGTTTTAATATTAATTTTTATGAATGTTTAATGAACGAGAGCAAAAAGTTTAGGTGAAAACCTAAAACAATATTATCATATTTGCTCGCGAAAGTTGAAAGACTTCTTAGATATTGACAGAGGATGTGGTTAGAACGAACAAGATACATATTATTAAACAAAAAAAATATACTTTCAGGGCATAAAAATGATTTACAATTTAGATGCAGGCATAAAAAGTTATATTCAAAATGTTTTTTAAAATATCCCCTTAAAAATATATATAGCTGTTCTTCCAAAGCATGTTTTTATAGTTAATATAATAAATATTTTTACGAATTAAGATTTGAAAAATGTCATTTAAAAAAAACGGCGACCTACAGCGACGATGCAATATGTTGCATCTACAATTTCAGCTCCAGCTCACCAAGAAAAAAACTTTGAAGATCTTCCAGATTATGATATTAAACAGACCGCCAGTTTTCTTTTCCAGTATCCTCTCGGCTTATAATTTACGCATTATTGATTCCTTAGAAATCCTAAAGTCCTTTTTGCTATTTGAATAATTTTCTATGCATCAAAACTATAATATTGTCCATGCTATTAACAGGTTTCAAGTTACTAATATTTATATCATATATCATATGTCATATATATCATTTGTCATATGTCATTTGTTATATGTCATTTGTCATATGTCATTTGTCATATGTCATATGTCATATGTCATATGTCATATGTCATTTATCATTTGTCATATGTCATTTGCCATATGTCATTTGTCATATGTCATTTGTTATATGTCATTTGTCATATGTCATTTATCATATGTCATTTGTCATATGTCATTTGTCATATGTCATTTGTCATTTGTCATGTCATTTGTCATGTCATTTGTCACATGTTATTTGTCATATGTCATTTGTCATATGTCATTTGTCATATGTCATTTGTCATATGTCATTTGTCATACGTCATTTGTCATATGTCATTTGACATATGTCATTTGACATATGTCATTTGTCATATGTCATTTATATCTAGCTAATATGGATCTTTTGGCTTGCCCGATGTATCCTCGTTAAATTCTTTGATCAATTCTCGATTTTTTATGTGACTTTACTTTATCCTTCGGATTTCTCAGAACCTCTCTTAAGCTCCAACATTAGTTTTAGAACTAATAGATAATTCGGTCATATGTCATTTTTTTCGTAAAATGTGAGCTTTTATTTCCATAACAAAATAGATTACTTTAATAATCAAAGCAATGATCCTAGTTAGCTATTGCTTTTTAGCATCTTTCTGTCAAATAATGAATTTCGCGCCAAAGGAACTTTTGTTTTTTTGAGCTCAACCATTCATCAAGCCAAATTTTCACTTGTTCGTAGAGTGTATGTGTTGATCTGAAAGTCCGTGTTGCATTGATCGAAAAAATTGGTAGACTCGGGTAGGACGTCCCTTTTAACGTCTACCACATAGTTTATAATTAGTTTGTAATATATTTTTTTTTACACAAAGTTCCTCGCTAAACGTCTTTTTCTGATACATAATGTGACATATTCAAAGCTATGAAAAACTATGTTTTTTGCACAATGACAATTAATAAAGCATTGACTTTTGATGGCGTATATTTACCATCCAAAACGCCACAGACGTCATTAGTTTATATCAACACTGTTCTAGTACTAGTAATGCCATCTTTTAGTAAAATCGACATTATAATCGAATCATTTATTAGATCGAATCATCCCCTGATGATGCTAACATTGCTGTAGAAGCGCGCGCCAAGAAATTGTAAGGAAATGATTTACGGTTAGAGACGCATCTAAGGCTATTCAGCGACTGGACCTACAGCTTAACGTGGGTTAACCACGGTCATCAACTACCGACAAACCCAGGCCAGCAGCCCCCTCAGGCTATCAACCCTTGGTTATGTGCCTACCCATAAGTCAGTCTATACGGAAGCGAACCGACTAGCGAGTGTCCAACGTAGAACACTTCTCAGAAGGCATCCGGCCTTACCCAGTCTTTATTCGTTATCGGATTTTACACTCTTGCCTAGAAACAATGGTGTGGATATGTGTGGGCGTGTGTGTATATGTGAGTGTATATAAGTGTGTGTGTAGGGTAGGAAGTAAAACGGAGATAAGAATTAAAGAAAAATTAAAGGAAAACCATCCGAGCGCTGGAAACGAACTAGGTACCTTTGCATTGCCAGGCAGGCGACTAACCCATCAAACCACCGCGGCCAGCAAAGAAAGTGTAAACAAGTGATCTTTGTGGGTTTAATATTTTTCCAGCTAACCTAACTTTTCTGAACGTATTTTAGAACCCTTGAGTTGAACTGGAGCTAAACAGAACCGAAGTGAATTTATCTTCCAATTGTCGACTAGTTTATTTTTCTAACAGTCAATATCAAAGCAAACAATCAATATCCACAGTTACTATCCTAGGAACCAGTTCAGCAAATTCAATATCCCCCCAATGTCAAATATTATTACGCGAGCTATTCAATCTGAATCAAGTCAATTAACATTTAATAAACCGGAATAACAAAATTCCCGGCCTTTCGTTCAAACGTTTACAAATCAGGCACCTCAATTACATTCGCTAAACAAACACACGCCAATATGTAAGTTTTGAACTTTGCATGAATATCGGAAATTTCCAAATATGACTGTACAATATCAAATAATATAAGTCACGCATTATTTTCTAAAATGTAAATTAGTCGTGCCAAATAAGTGCCTAACATAAGCGCCATAAGAGACAAAGATGGAATTACTTTGAAAGACAAGTATGACATTGCTAATTGTTTTAATAAACACTTTGTTAACCTTCCTAAGAACGTGTTGGTGAGTTCAATGACTGCTACTAAGGTAAGACAAGTGATTCTAATTCAAAGCTCTATGATATTACGGCCAGGTAAACAATATGACATAATTGAAACAGTAATGAAACTAAAGAATATAAATTCTGTGGGACTAAATAATAATCTTTCAGATGTACTGAAGAAGTCTATCAACTCATTAATAATACCCTTAATATAGCTAGTGAATTGGTGCTTGGAAACTATGTTTCCAAGGGCATTAAAAACATCCAGAGTAGTTCCTGTCTTCAAGAGAGGTGACCGGCTCTCCCTCTCCAACTATAGACCAATAGTTATTCTATCCACGTTATCTAAACTATCGGAGCGTGTAGTGTATGAGCAGATCATGTCCTTTCTTGTGCGTTTTAATATATTGAAATCATCCCAGCACGGGTTTCGAAGTGGTCAATCTACACATTCAGCAATCTGAATTTTTAAACAAGATATATGCATCTTTAATATATGTTATTATTCACGTACGGGCCCTTGTGGACCACGCGATGTACAATTAGAGGCGTTTGTTGTCGTTAGCCTTCCTTTGCCCCCATACTAATTTTCTTATTTCGCTATGAGCTTTTTTCTTTTCATCAGACCAAGTTGTTCCAGTCTTCCTACATTTATCTCTCTGGCCAACCTCCCAAACGTTAACCTTATGTCTGAAACAGCCTCTATCCTGAATTTTACATTGTGTAATATTTGCTTATCTTAGATCCTCTTTAATTGCAGTAATCCATTTAATTATTTCTACTTTAGTTCTACTCCTATTTTCATAAAATTCGACTATTTGTCTAGTTAGCCTACTCGGATTCATCCGTTTTATGTGTCCGTAAAACTTAAGTTTTCTTTTTCTCATATCGCTATGTATATCCGTGTTTTCTCGAAGTCGGTATGTTGTGCTATTTATTTGTTTGGGACCTAAGATTTTTCTTATGATTTTCTTTCCTTCTTTTCAATGTCCTCGAGGTCTCTCTTTCTATTCAAAATGAGCGTTTCTGCCCCATATACATATTCTGGTTTAATAATGGTGCTGTAATGGTCTCAATTTTGTGTTTTTAGATATGCATTTTTTGTTTAAATATTTTGTGTAAGTCTCAATGCCGTTTCCATTTTTTGACATCTACCCTTATTGGCCCCTTTTTCCAACCAATTTTCCATGATTATTTCTCCCAAATTTTTGAACTGAGAAACACGTCTGATACTATCAAATTTTGTTTTTAGAAATGCTGTTGTTAGTGTGTTGCAGGTCATGTATTGTGACTTTTCAAAGGAAATTTGGAGTCCTACCTTTTCTGCTGTTTCATTTATGATTTCAATCTGTTTCTGCGCCGTTAATATATCTTGAGCCAAAATTGCTAGATCATCAGCAAAAGCCAGACAATCAATTTTGATGTTGGTTCTCCCCAGTTTAATGGGCTGGCCAATATTCAGGGCCGACTGTGACATCATTGGAATAGTAAAGCAATTGAAATGGAGATGGGCAGGCCATACAGCGAGGCGATGGGATGACAGATTGACCAGGGCAATCCTGGAGTGGACGTTTGATCGCAAACGTCCGCGAAGAAGACCGAAAGCACAATGGATTGATGACATCATTGATTGATGACGTTAAGTATATTGGACCCGAGTGGCTGAGGAAAGCCCAGGACCGTGAAAGTTGGAAACATGCTGAAGAGGCCTTCATCCTGCAGTGGATCGATACAGGCTGATGATGATGATGATGATGATGATGATATATATATATATATATATATATATATATATATATATATATATATATATATATATATTCCTTTTTTTGGAATATATATAGTACTGTCTAAAACGAAAAAAATATCAAAAATACCTGTTCTTATGTAAACTTTATAATGTTACGCTGTGTAAATATTTGTAGGATGGTTGATGTTCTGTTACGAAAACCACCCCGATAATTCCTAATAATAGGTACTGCTGGCATAGGGCTTGAGACGTTCGAGCAGGATATTGGTCAGGATCTTGTAGCCATTTCCTAGAGACGCTTCTTCAGTTATATAGAGGATAGAGAAAAGTTATCGAAAGTAATGGAGTGTATACAGTATACTCAATGATAATTCATGATTGTCGAGAGTAAGTGGAGTCGACCAGGACCATCAAAAAGACTACATTTGATTTTTTACCTAAGAAAACTATTGTGGCTCAGTAATGCCCCATATTGCCCTGATTTGTCTCTGTGTGTTTTTTAGCTAGCCTTAAAGCTGAATCTGAGAAAGAAGGGGACGTTTTACGACATAATTTCGGACATTCCATGTAGGTACTTCTTCGAGACGTTTCTTCAACTATATAAAGGATGAAGAAAAGTTATCGAAAAAAATGGAGTTTATATGGTATATTCAATGAAAATGATGCACTACTACTACTTCTTTCCTGGTTTTCAAGTTGACCCTGGAGCCCTTACTTTTGTTCCATAGTTGCGACCACATCCGTTTCGGGTCAGACGTGATCGGTAAAATTTTTAGACACCGTCCTTTGGGCGTGGTTAAACGTGTTTCTACGGTGTTAATCGAGATTAATCGATTACGATGAAAATGAAAAAGGGGATACTGCTTCGAGACCGACCCGCGAGGATCGGAAAAGGGTGGAAGTTTATTCTTGATTAGTGTTCGTGGCGAGAAGTTGCTTGATGGATGTTGAAAGAGATGGTTTGTTTCTCGGTTCTTATTCTGTTGATGTTGTTGTGGTGTATTCTCTTTATTTGCTGATGTTATTCTGGTGTTGATTGTTGTTATGCGATTTTGATGGTGTTATTCTGATGTTTAATAGCTCGGGCGGGTTGGATTTGGTGGTGCTGCCAATCTCAGTGCATCGATACTTCTCCAGATTCGGGGCTAAGGCTTGAAGCGCCATCCGCCCAAGATGACGACTTCGGGGTGCCCGCTCCTTACGCCAGATCAGACCTCCACTGCTGGAACTGCCAACAGCCACTGTTGTCTGTCCCCATGATGACCAGTGCGCTCGCTAACGCGTCCGATCACCTCGTCACCCATCCGAGTCCACCTCCGATGCTTACAGGTGTTTCACTGTTTATTCTTGGTTTGATGAGTTCGGGCCGGATGGATTTGATGGTGCTGCCGGTCCCGGTGCGTCGATTCTTCTCCGACGTCGGGGCTAAGACTAATTCTCTGGGTTAGGGTGAAGTGCCACCCCGTTCAAATGACACTTCGGGGTTGTCCGCCCCCTAGGCCAGATCAGACCTTTGTTGCCGAAACTGCCAACATCCACTGTTATCTGCCCCCATGATGACCAGACAAAAACACGTCCGATCACCGAGTCTTGAAGAGCATACAGGACCAGGACCATCAAAAAGATTAATTTTAATTTTTTACCTAAGAAAATTGTGATTTAATCTCATATTGCCTTGAGTTATCTCCGTGTGTCTTTGAGAAAGAAGGGGACATTTTCCAACACGATCTCGGACATTCCAGAGTCTCTTACCGCGACTCGAGGAACTATTCTTAAAAAATAACCAGAAATATTGCTTTCTGGATATTTAAGACACCTGTTCCACCGACACTGTCAGGGCAAGTGTGTAGAAAAGATAAAGACGATATTTCCTAAATATATCCACAGATGTAGTAAAAAAAATGTAATTTCTTCTAAATCCTCGTTCATTTTCAAGCAATATGTTTCATGGTTTATGGGTTTCAGAAACATACATGCCCATAAATTCGGTTTATATTTACTGTGAAAGTTATAGGCAAGCGACCGCTTTCAAACCCATTTCGTAAAATAACATTTTAGCCCCATAGTTTCGCATGGACAACGTAAAGTTCTACTTATCATATTGATTTGTATTTTGGCCGTGCATAATTAGAAATTTCGCGGGATATTATTGATGTAGTTGTTTGTTTCGGGCATCGAGTTATTAAAAGTTTGGTGATTAAATTGTAATAAACTTCAATTATTGTTGTTTAGTTAGGAAAGACTATTTTAGTGTTACCAGTCAACGTGAATCTGAAAATATTTCACGTCTTAGGTTCCAATAGAAGAATTGAGGTGCCGAACTGATGTATTTTTTAAACCATGTTTCTGAATGAATTAATAATTCTTCAAAGGAACTGTTCTCCGTGAGTTATTTTTGGTTCTGAATGTTATTAAGCTCTTAGCATTCAAAACAATCCCCCTATTTTCAAAGATTTCAACGTCAACAACATATTTATTATTTAGGAAAATTTTAAATTACGTTTCACATCGACTTATCTTTATTTAGAGAGGCTTTTCCCATATTATAGCCTTTTAATTATAGCGCAGTTTTAGTTGATATTGCAACATATCGCTTTATCGGTCGCATGTTGATATTAATTAACCCTTATGTTAATGAAACGGTTTAACGTCCCTTTGACCATCCACTAAATTTAATTCGCCATCGCACTAAACTAAACGAGCAAATATTTTTCTTCGTCGAATCGAAAGGGGTCGTCTGATGGGTTGGATAAAAGCGATACTCGAGATAACATACTGAAAAAAAAAACGGTCGAATTAGTAAGCGTTTGTGTGGATTAGAACGATGTTGGGTGAACGAACAGCTGTTTAACGAGATTTGCACATCATTCTAAAATTTTTCTAATAAATGTTTGTTTCAAAACGTTTTCCAGTGAGTGTCACACTTTTAATCGTAATAATGGCGACACTGAAACGTAAATATCTTCATATACTTAATCTTTTCCGGCTAATAGCATTTCCGGTCCATGGGTTTTTTGAACAAACATTACTTCAAGATTTAGGCTTACGAAAAACCACAAATAACTCAGGACTTTTAGGCAGTGTGATATCTTGTGACTACGCTCCGACAGTCGATTTTTGCAGAAAAATGTTGACGAGAAAACATAAAGATCCGCAATTTCTAAACAAAATTTCATGGATGTTGGCGCCAACTGCTTGGATTTTCTCCAAAACGATTTGCAGACTTTGTTAGAAGATGTACCACTACAGAGAAATGTGGTTTCAATAAGATGGTTAACAAAGGCAACCCACTTGTTCTTGTTCTTGTTCTTCCCCTTGATTTCTGCTCCTGGGACTGCATAAAAGAAAAAGTGTATTCAAAACCATTACAAAATCTAGCCGAACTAGAACGCTTCTCAGAAGGCATCTGGCCTTACCCAGCCTTTAACTGGCATGATTGAGGGATAATTCGTTGTCGGATTTTACACTCTTGCCTAGAAACAATCACAAATTTTTAGTAAACAGACAGAAGAAAGAAAGAAAAACAACCATCCGAGTGCTGGAATCGAACCAACTACCGCTCCAATGCGGTTTCGGCACAGCCGCTGCAGGTCGCTGCTCTTACCGTCCGCACCAACGCGACCGGCCCCTACCGAAGGGAAACAATTTGGGCTTTAGTTTTAATAAAAAATATTGCGATAAATAAAAGTATTACAATAATTCCTTTAATTTCATTTTGATTCAGTTTTATCTTAATAAAATAATCGGCCAATTATTAATTTCACTCACATGCATTGCCTTTGGGTTTGAGTTTTTTTGAAATACGGTTCCTATTTTATGTGGAAAGAAAAATGCATAATGTATAATTTGTAAAAAAAAATGTATAATTTTGAAATCTTCACTAAATGGACCATCTTAACGTTGAATGCCAATCTGTCCCTCTCTAATTCGTCGTTAAACAGCGTCACTATCTATCTCACTCTATCACATCTGTCCATCTTACTTACACTGGTGAAGCCATTTTTGAAGCACACAAAAATATTTTTAAACATGGTAAGAGTTTTTGAAATGTGGTCCCTTTGCAAAAAAAAAATAAGCAATACTATAATGTATATATATATATATATATATATATATATATATATATATATATATATATATATATATATATATATATATATATATATATATATATATATATATATATATAAAAACCTGAAAAAGAGTCAGGTTATGTTCAATAACTTCGCTCAGGACAGAAGAATTTCAGTTTTAGGAAGGGATTTGGAGATTGTGGACATTATATATCTTGGACAGAGGATTTCAATGGAGGGGAATACCGCCCGGGAGGTGGAACGGCGTGTTAAATGTGGCTGGAAGGTATTTGGTAGGCTCAACATAGTGTTTAAGAGCAGACTCCCACTTTGCCTGAAAAGAAAAGTCTTCGATCAGTGCGTTCTACCCGTTATGACATACAGAAGTGAAACCTGGACACTCACATCGCAATCAATTCAAAAACTTCGGGTGGCACAGAGGGGAATGGAAAGATGTATGCTTGGCATTACAAGACGAGACAGAAAGTCCTGCGCATGGATCAGGGAACAAACAAAAGTCTGTGACATTATTGGAAGAGTAAAGCAATTGAAATGGAGATGGGCAGGCCATATAGCGAGGCGATGGAACGACAGACAGACCAAGGCAATCCTAGAGTGGAACGCAAACGTCCGCGAAGAAGACCGAAAGCACGATGGATTGATGACGTCGTTAAGTATATTGGACCCGAGTGGCAGAGGTAAGCCCAGGACCGTAAAAGTTGGAAGCATGCTGAAGAGGCCTTCATCCTGTAGTGGATCGATACAGGCTGATGATGATGATGATGATGATGATGATGATGATGAGATATATATATATATATATATATATATATATATATATATATATATATATATATATATATATATATATATATATATATATAGACTTGTGAGTGAACCAGCCTCTATTCTGAATTTCATTTTGTGTAATATTTGCTGATCATAGGTCCTCTTTAATTGCAGCAATCCATTTAATTATTTCTACTTTAGTTACCCTATTTGGATAGTCTTCTTTTTCTCATATCACTATGTATATCTGTATATTGTTTGATTTCTTGGTTTTCTCGAAGTCCGTATGTCTTTCTATTCAAAATGAGCGTTTCTGCCCCATATAGACATTCGGGCTTAACAACTGTGTTGTAATGTCTCAGTTTTGTGTTTTTATATATACATTTTTTATTGTATGTATTTTGTGTAAGTCTCAATTCAGTTTCCATTTTTCGACAGGTACCCTTATTGGCCGCTTTTTCCAATCTATCCTTGATTATTGCATCCAAATATTTGAATTGAGAGACTCGTCTGATGTTATCTCATTTTGTTTTTGGAAATGGTGTTCTTAGTCTGCTACAGGTCATATATTGTGTCATTTCAAAGGAGATTTGGAGTCCTAACTTTTCTGCTGTTTTTTTTTAGGATTTCAATCTGTTTTTGTGCCGTTAATATATCTTGAGCCAAAATTGCTAAATCATCAGCAAACGCCAGATAATCAATTTTGATGTTGGTTCTTCCCTGTTTAATGGGCTGGTCAACATTCAGGGCCGATTTTTTTTCACGCCACTTCTGTATTACTTTTTCTAAAACACAGAAATAAGAGTGGCGAGAGTCCATTCCCTTGTTTTACTCCAGTTTTAATTTCGAAGGGCTCTGAGATGTCACCCCTGAATTTAACTTTTGATCTTATATTAACTTGACATTAACTTTGACCTTACATTATTAACTCAACTATTAACTTAAATAATATTAACTATATTATTAACCTATGGTAGACTTTATCTCGATCTTCCTTCTTTTTGATTCCGTCTTATAATAGAATTTTTCTAGTTTTCTTTCTCTCTGGATATTTCTATATAGGAACGTTTCTGGCATTGCAAACGTTCGAAATCCTGTCAACAATGTATTGTTTATTTATCGTCAAATACGTTGATCCTCTACGAAAAAACCAAAACCATTTTTAAAATTCCCATACCGCCAGTAAAAGAACAATTACTCCTAAATCCCCCGTTCAATTTCGACCGATATTTTTCATAGTTTATAGGCTTCAGAAAGACCGTCCGATCGTAAATTCTTTTTATATTTACTGTAAAAATTATGGAGGTGGGGCGTTTTCGTAACCACTTCCGGAAGAAATGCTTCTCCTGAATAAATCCGAAACAGTCATTTATAATATTGACCTACATTTTCGTTTTGATGGCTTGAGAATTCATCATTCAAAAACCCCAACATTATTTTGTAACACTCATCAATTACCTCACAATGTAATACAGCGTTATCAACTCTTTTTCCGTTCGTTTCTAGTCGACTTTAGATATATACACTGTGTTTAATGGGAAATGTGGCAGTATAACATTACGGTATATGTATATCCTACAGACAAAAGAAAAGGCTGTGTTGAAAGAACACAATAGAAAAAGACTTTTTAATGTTAAATAAAATCTGTTTGGAATTTCTGAATGAATAAATGTTTCAAGTAAAATGAAGTCATTAGCCTTTAGAGTCACACAAAGGGGAACAAGGGCATCTGCTATTTTTAACTAGCAGTAAAATACATCCCCTCCAGGTCAATACACTGCTGGTCACGTTCAATCAATGTTAGCATAGATTTTTTAATGTCATATTTCGAAATCACCTCGTCTCAGCATTTTTCTGTTTTCAACATTGTCATTAAGCGTCCCTTTAATAGGCAGTTTGATTTGTGGGAACAGAAAATAGTCACATGTAGATAAATCAGGTGAATACGGACGGTTTTGAAGCACACATACTTGTTTTTTTGCCTAAAATTTACGATCTTCGACGGTCCTGCGTGAAGGTACATTATTGTGCAACAGAAACCAGCTTTCTGGCACTGGGAGTAATTTGATTCCTCTACTATCCACGTTACAGTCGAATTGGCATCGTAGGTGATCATTTCACGCACTTTCTCCACTAAGTTTTTCTTTCTTCACCGGTCTGACTTTGGGTCGTCTTCCAAAGCATCACGACCGTCCTAGAATCGCTTATTCCACTCGACACGACACGTGTACGGAATGAGCAATCATCACCATAAACTTTTTTCCATCAACTCAAATGTTTCTGCAATAGTTTTACCAAACTTGAGACATAATTAAATATTAACTATTTGTTCCACCGAGTTTTTGTGACGAAGTAACAAATGAAGCAGATTGAAGCACTTGTCAATTGAAGCAGACTGCTTTAAGTATATCATTTCGGCATTCCCTAGCCGGTCATATGAAAAGATAAAGGCTGGTGTGTTTGATGGTCCACAGATTCGGCAACTCGTTCAAAAAAATGAAAATTTCACTGAAACAATGACCGAACTTGAAAGGAATGCTTGGTTGACTTTTAAAAATATTGTTAAAGACTTTCTTGGAAATACACGAGCCCCGATTTACATCGAAATTGTCCAACAACTCTTGGAGAGCTTTAAAAAGCTTGGTTGCAACATGAGCATCAAACTGCTTTTCTTACATAGTCATCTTGCTAACTTCCCAGAAAATCTTGGTGCTGTTAGTGATGAACAGGGCGAGCGATTCTACCAAGATCTAAAGGTTATGGAAGCGCGGTATCAAGGTAGATGGGATGTCAGTATGATGGCTGACTACTGTTGGAGCATCAAGCGAGAATTTCCACAAACTGAACACTCCAGGAAAAGCTATAAGAAGAAAATTTTACCATAATATCTTTTATTTATTTTTTGTATAAACACAATGTTAACCACTGTATGGATAAAATATTCTAATCTATTTGGTCAGATCTCACCTTATTTCCTTTCGTATGTACACCTTTAAGGTAAAATGAGGGGTATGCTGTAGCTTAAGAACTTGACGTGATAGAGAAAAGCTATGAATATTTTTGAATTCAGAGATGAAAAATTAGTCAAAAACAAGTCAACAAAATTGCTGTTCCCCAGTGTTATTAATGTACATCAAAGTGACGGTGAAAGCGAAACCGAATTAACTGTAATTATATTTAAATTATAATTTTTATTGTACTAATAAATTCAAAATGCACACACCAATAAACAATGTTTTAGCGATACATAATAATAATATCATAAATAATAATTTAATCACAATTTATCAATATTTTATTTTTCCCAAAATAATTCAGAAGTTAAATCACTCCGACTCTGGCGCTTTTTAAGAAACGAGAAATAGTTTTATTGAGATTTATGGGGGCAATTAACATTGTGCCGAGACGCAACGACATATCTTGAAACGGACTATACCTACCATTTGTAACAATACAATTTCCTTCTTAGTCAACCGCCCAAAGAAGCTACAGTGTAGCGAAACGCGTTATATAAGTAGAACTTATATAGTAGAAAAAATATAAGTAGAACTTTGTTTTATTTATGCAATTTAGTATGAATTTTCATCCCCAGTTAAAAAGTTCGGTTATTTTTTCAACATGCTCCGCATTAATTTATTATTATGAAATAAACAAGTTGAAAATTATAAACCGTTTAGTTTGCAACAAAGCGATATATGCCGTGTGCATCTAATTAAAACGTATATCGCGTCTAATTAAACAAATATATTTTAAAGTGTCGCAGCCGCAAAACGAATTCAATTCTTGCAGTTCCGCCCTCAAAGTTCCCGCGCCGTTATTTCAATTAAAAGAGCCAAATTACACTGGAAAAATGCCCATATCCATTATTAAAATTTAGTCCGTTTCGTCGGCAGTGAATTCTGTAGAGCTGCGCTGATATTCTGCATGCGAAACCGTGTGTTTAATATCGGCGAGTTCCGGAGGATAATGAGACTTTTTGCACTCTACCTGTTCAATATTCCGGTTCGGCATTCAGTCGACTTTTATTACTCGATATATACTTAAAGAAATTATCATTTTACATTCGCGTCACAATAAGGGCAATTAGATATTTTTTTGCAGGCATATTTGCAATTCATCGGCTGGATATAACACTGGCTCCGTCTGAATATAAATGATTTGCGAGAAATTAAAAATTAATTGCGTGTCTCTCCATCTCTTTTCAAGCTTTAGGGCCTTATTTAAACCTTTATCTACACTACAGTACACATTCAATGTATCTACTCGATGGTCGATCGATCTTCATTAAATGTCGTTCAAGAAAAATGCTATTTAAGAAAGTTATTAACGAAAATTGAAAATAAAATTATAAGTGTAACACCCTGGATGATCTCGAATGGAAGGTTTTCCCGTACTCTCCAGATCTTGCGCCAACCGATTATGCCCTTTTCCGCTCGCTGTTCAACCAAATGAGGGGTGTAATCTTCTCCAAAAGTATGGACCTCAAAAACTGTTGATTTTCTAACGGCGATTTCTAACGAAAGGGTATCAATATATTGGTCGAGAGGTAAGAGCGGATCGTGAACAATGAAGATAATATATCGTTGGATAATGTATTGTTATAATTGTTGCGTATTCAATAAAACCTTTAAAAAAACGATGAAAATTTATGGTACAATAATACTTAAGTTTATCTTTATTAATAAGTGATTTTAAAAATTTGTCGTCAAAATGAAAGAGCCAAAAATTCATTTTAACCGTCCCATTTATTTGCTAGGTTACATTGTAGTAAAAGCGGCATTCTTTACCGCGAAAAGAAAGAGGAACGTATAATGTTCGAGCACCTAGCGTGGAGATAACCAGCTCTTTCATATTCCGCACGTGTCTTTTATGTCGCCGCAAATGAAATATCGTAAAGGAAGGAGCAGCCGGAGGTATACAATCGACAACGCACCGTCATAGAGGAAACGCGAAGGAAGTGGATGAAACATAACAACAAACATTGACATACCACGTCGTTTCCTATCCGTTTTCTTCACATATCACTTTGTTTTGTTTTTTTTTAATTGGGATATTTTTTTGAATACATATACTGGTTAACAAAAAAATGCAACCAAGCATTTATGTTTTAATCAAACTGAGATTTTTCATTAATTTTTATTAATCAAGCAGAGGAATTCTCACTGCAAACGTCAAACGTCACTACATCCAGTTAGGGTTACAGTATGATGCGGTTCTGTACTTTTCTACCCCCCCCCCCCCCCCCAGACGTCAGAATTTTTCCAATTTTTTTTACACAACTCAAAAAAAATTATGCAACCAAGCATTTATGTTTTAATCAAACTGAGATTTTTCATTAATTTTTATTAATCAAACAGAGAGAGAATTCTCACTGCAAACATCAAACGTCACTACATCCAGTTAGGGTTACAGTATGATGCGGTTCTGTACTTTTCTGTTTCTTTTCTGTCTGGAATTACACTGTGTAATTGCTTCGATCCCGTAATCGGTTTCGTTTTTGAAAATCGGCCATTCAAATCATTCACAGCTTTAATCATTCATATTTGGAAATACAGTCACAATCAACGTTGAATGATTGAAAAATTTTTGTTGCCTCAATTAGAAAAGAAAAAATTAAAGTATATATGCTTCAAAAAGGTAGTGCCAGAGTACACACCATATATGAAACAATATATATATATATATATATATATATATATATATATATATATATATATATATATATATATATATATATATATATATATATATATATATATATATATATATATATATATATTATTTTATATATATATATATATATATATATATATATATATATATATATATATATATATATATATATATATATATATATAAAATTTTCGTGTCTGGACCAATTTTCATGAACTTTCTTTTGTTGGATAGATCTCGGAAAACGACATTAAGAAAGTGTATCACATCTTTTTTTTTGCTAGTATCAGGGCTACCTGCATCAACTTTTATGGATCTCATTTTCGAGATGTACTATTAGGGCTTTTTTTAGAGAAAATCATCATCATCATCAACCCGTGTCAATCCACTGCAGGATGGATGACCATGATGCATGACCCTCTTCACCATGCTTCCAACTTTCACGGTCCTGGACTTTCCTCTGCCACTCGAGTCTCATATACTTAACGATGTCATCAGTCCATGGAGCTTTCGGTCTTCTTCGCAGACGTTTGCGATCAAGCGGTATTCACTCCAGGATTGCCCTGGTCCATCTGTCGTCCCATCGCCTCACTATATGGCCTGCTCCATTTCAATTGCTTCATTCTTCTAATGATGTCACACACCTTCGTTTGTCCCCTGATCCATAAGCAGAGCTTTCTGTCTCGTCTTGTAATGCCAAGCATACATCTTTTCATTCCCCTCTGTGCTAACCGAAGTTTTTGAATTGATTGCGATGTGAGTGTCCAGGTTTCACTTCCTCCTTATGCTATAACGGGCAGGACGCACTGACCAAAGACTCTTCTTTTCAGGTAAAGAGGGAGTCTGCTCTTAAACACTATGTTCAGCCTGCCAAATGTCTGTCTTAACACGCCTTATATATATATATATATATATATATATATATATATATATATATATATATATATATATATATATATATATATATATATACATATATATATATATATATATATATATATATATATATATATATATATATATATATATATATATATATACATATATATATATATATATATATATATATATATATATATATATATATATATATATATATATATATATATATATATATATATATATATATATATTTTTTTTTTTTTTTTTTGGACATGACAGACAAATCTCGAGCAGTCTGATGGCCTATCCGAACTTCTTCCGTAGCTTTTTGACCACGACGAGAGGCGAAAGATAGCAAGTGCCGAAAATGAATGCTTTCTCCGTGTGGATATCTAGTTTAAAAGCCTGAAACTTAATTGAAATTAGGTTTTTCAGGAAAATTATGCCAACAGATTTGTTGAGTAGGAAAAACAAACTAATTATAAAATCGGGAACTTGCGAAACGATCTTCCTCCCTTCATACACTCCCATGACCCACACTGTCTTCACTACCCTCATGTCTGGCATCCGCACGAGATGCCCGAACCATCGCAATTGTTTTTTCTTAATTATTTCCAATATCGATCCAACGCCCACTCTTTCCCTTATCTCGGTATCTCTCAGTATATTCTACCGTATCACCCTTCAATTATTCTCAATAAACTCATCTCGAACACTTGTACTTTTGATTCTTGCTGTTCAGACAACACCCTTGATTCACTATCGTAAGTCACTATAGGCATTAGCATCGAGTTATAAACTTATATACAGAAAAAGAGTTTGTACATTGTATGATAAACACTAGTCGTACTATCTATTCTGTTTGTTATATCGCATTCTCAATTTCCCTTCTGCTCCAGGTGCATCAACCTGTTTCACATTTACGTTGTCTAGTCTTTTATGAAGATCCTACAAGCACTGTGAAACCACCATCACCTTTGTCTTACCCACATTTATTCTTAGGCCATTTTTTGTGAATGCCTTTTTCGACCCATCCAGAGATTTCTGCAGCTGAGTTTCGGTTTTCGCTAGCAATACCAGATCGTCCACGTAAATCGGTTTCTTTATTCCAACCGTTGCAAATTTATGCACATCCACTCTAGTTCCTCGAATATTTACATCTACTTCTTTCTCCAGTTCATCGATAAGGATGATAAACGGGCTCAAAATACCAGTTGTTACAAACTCGCTTGAGCTCATGTTGTTTGTTCTGGCTTTACTTTATTTACACGCCTCGTAACTCGGATATTCGCTGTCGATATTTTTAAATCGTTTTTGGTAATTACCATGACTGATGCACATTAAAGATGGATCATTTTTTATTTAAGTTTTTAATTTATCAAGTATGATACATCGACTTTCCGGTTCTATATTTCCGTGATAGATTGCGCCTTTTGAAATTGTATAATATGGAAATGACTCGTTTTCACTGGTGTTCTCTCGGAAATCTAAAATGATTGATAGTGCCTCTCACTAGAGGGCTTTTATAACAGCAATTATAGCAGTTTTAAAGGATTAGCTGAATTACCTTCAAAGGGTGTAGTTTCCTTTTAAGAGCAACTGGGATATAAGAAAACCCGTTATCAAAACAGGGAGGTGTAAAAAAAAGTTCCCATTTTCAAATAATGTTTTTTTATTTTTACTTTAACCCCCGTCCTAGTTTTTTGATTCAGAATAAGCTAAAAACTATTGAGACATTTTTTTTAAATGCACTTTTTAGAAGAAATACGACAAAAAAAATCAGAAATCAAGTTCTATGAAATTTATAATTTTTTAAAAAAAAAATCTTTGTTTTTTTTTTGTAAATATTCCCGTGCAAAGGGGAGTGGGTGGACTTTTCCTATTTCTTTTATTTAATTGAAAAAAATGTTTTTTATTTCTTCAAACCTTTTCACTTTCTCTATTTTAACAACTTTGTTCATGCAGTAAAATTAATTTCAGTCGATGAATTTGCGATCTTTAATTCCCGTTTATCTGTGATTCAAACGTTAATTGTTTCGATTATTATAATCTATCTACATTTTATTTTAATACTTTTATTGGGATATTTATAGTAAGATGGAATCGACAAAGCTATTTGATCGAAATGGAAATATTTAGAAATATTTACAGAAAAAATCAAAGTTTTTTTTAGAGGCAAAAAATAATTAAAATTGTCGGAATTCGAAAAAATTACGTTTTTTTTTAACTGAAAAAATTCACAGAACTTGATTTCTGATTTTTTTTCGCATGTTTTTCGATAAACTGCATTTAAAGACAAAAATTTAAAAAAAAAACGTCTCAATAGATCAATTTTTGAAAAAGTTATGGCTACTTGAAAAAAAGAGCCATTTTTCAAAAAGATATAACTTTTTTTGAGTTGGGTAAAAAAATTGAAACAAACTGAGAAACGTCTTTGGGAGGATAGAAAAGGGCATAAAAGTTTTAGCGAAATCTAAAGGGGTCGGGTTTAAAAGTGGTCGATTTGGCATGACTTGTATATGCTTAGAAAGACTGATAATTCCTTATTATCAAACTAATGTCCTAAAAAGAAAATTTGCACTTAAATATCAGGTTTATATGCTTTAATATCATTGCCCACCATTAATACTCAAAGAGATTTACCACTAGTCACCAAATCACTTGCTTTTAATCTCTCCAGGTGCGCTTCGTTAACCGTGTTAGCATTATCGGGAGATCATTCAAATAACAGATCAATAGATAATCAATTATTTAACTGACTCATTGTCTCAATTAATGAACTGGCTCAGTTCGTTGATTCATGATGTTCAAATGTGAACAAATTTGTGTTAAATCTCTTTGAGTTTAGTGCTATTATTTTTAAAATTGTTTTATCCTTTTTTTTTATTAATTTCTCTACACTTTCTACACTGTTTTTTTTTTAGATACTACTATAATTCACTATGTTTCGCAATAAAGAACCCGAACCGGCGCTTAGAAAGCTTTAAAGAAAACAAAAAGAGCTCTAAAATAATGAGAAGATTACCCGCTAGCTCGGGATAATAAATAAACTAGATGCATAGGCCGTTTTAATCGTCGAATAATAATCTCAATCATTTGTTTTGGTTAAAAGTATATTTGCCCAATTTTTTATAGTTATTTTAAGATTCATTATTTTTTCACTTGAAACTGGTGAAGAACTTTGATAACATAACCTCTAAAAATAAATTTCGCTGTGTTTTTTCAGAGTTAATCTAAACGGAAGAATATTTTACACGAAGTAATACGTGTTGCGGTTAAAAATACCGACTTTGCTAAGAGATGGAGTTACTAATACATCTGTTGGTAGAGACTAATGACATCCATGACGTTTTGGAGGGTAAATATAGGCTATCAAACGCCAGTTCATTGTTAATTGTCATTGTGCAAAAAACATAGTTTTTCATAGCTTTGAATATGTTGAATTATATATCAGAAAAAGACGTTATGCGGTGAAGTTTCATAACCTTCTTTTATTTGAAGAAAACGACTGTTGAAAGCCCTCCAGAGTCAAGCTCTCTGTCCCAGTCAAGCATCTAATATTCTATTTATATGAGACCTTAATTGCTAACCTACTACCTACGAAGCGTACTACCTACCTAATAAAGCGTGTAAAAAACGATACAAGAAAGAAAAAAGGGGAAAAAGAGAACAAAAGAAAGAAAAAGAACTGTGAATTTGACTGACCCTTATATTAATAATTGGAAAAGTTAACTGAACGGAATAGATTCTATTACCATGTATTTATTTTTGTTCTGATGCTTTTGAAAAGTTGAAAATTCTTTCAATAATTTTCTAGACTTATTAATGTCTGAATGATTGCGGCGTGTTCATATATGTTTTTCCTTTATTTGGCTTTTTCGCCACTATCTAAAACTCAAAAAATATCAAAAATACCTGTTCTTATTTAAAGAAAGAATCACTTGGTAAAAACAAAAAAACCAAACGGGGACAAATTTCTCAGTGATTCTTTTTTGTAATAACTAATAATAATTTTTTATATTGTAAAAAAAATATTCTTAGATCTGTATTAACAAAGACTAAACCAAACAATATACAACAAAATACCAAAAATGTGGTTTATAAAATGCCCTGCGAATGTGGCAAATTCTATATAGGTGAGACATGTAGACCGTTAGATGTTAGAGTAAAATGGCATAAAAACCATCTTAGAAAGGGTGATTTTAATAAATCTAGAATTTGTCAACACGCATGGGAATCGGGTCATAAATTCAATTGGAATAATTCCAAAATGGTATTAAAAGAATCGGTAACAAAATATAGAAGATTAAAAGAAACCGCTATAATTAATTTAAATAAAAATAACTGTATTGCTATGCCTTCGGTAGATTTAAATTCAATATGGTTCCCGATTCTAAAGAATACAATTAAACACATTTAAATATTTGAATACACAATCAGTACAATAAACAATCACACAGTAAACATTACCTATATATATTTTTTGGTAGTATGTCACTGTTATAAAAATCTATTGTTGTCAATGTAAGTATCGTTGACATATACAAAAAAATATATTTACTTTCACTCGTTATTTATATATTACAAATTAATATAATTTATTTTTTAGTTTAGTTTTGAAAACGGGGGGAGAGTACCCTCCGAAACGTTAACGTTAAAAGTTTATAAATTTTTTTATAACATTTTTATATCTTTAAAATTTTGTTTGTTAGGCAAATTTATTATAAGAAAGAATCACTGAGAAATTTGTCTCCGTTTGGTTTTTTTTGTTTTTACCCAGTGATTCTTTAAATAAGAACAGGTATTTTTGATATTTTTTGAGTTTTAGATAGTGGCGAAAAACTCAAATAAAAGAAAAAAAATTCTAGACTTTTTCTAATTAATGTATCTACAATGGGCATAACTCCCGACCACTGTTGTCTCATCGAACAACAGTAGTAGGGATAGTAGTAATCGGGAATATATATATATATATATATATATATATATATATATATATATATATATATATATATATATATATATATATATATATATATATATATATTGAGTATCTGGCTTTACGGCATTACTGGAATATCTGGAGTTCAAATGTTAACACCAAAAGCGTCAACTAGATGATGGTTCTCAATCCATAGCAACTTCCGTGGTCTCTTAAGTAAGTTTAGGGCAACAGATTAGTTCTCAAAATGCAGTCATTTTAATTCTGACCTTGTTCTTAAGCTGTAAAGTTGATTATTTGCCGTTGTTTCATCACAATAACTTTGGCAAGGCAAATCGCATCAATTCCAGTGATTGGATGTTATCTAAATCGGTTTAGGGCATCACATGAGTACACAAATTATAGTGTTCCTAATTACCGAAACACATCTAAGCGGAAAAGTTGGTTATTTGGTATTGTTCCACAACTGGAGTATTCTAATTGATCCCAAGTGAAATCTGTGTAAGTAGTTTATGTCATTTATAACATTTTAAATATTGATATATGGATATGGAACCATGACATCTCAACATCATATTCTTACTACAGATAAACTCCTTGCAAAAAATTCCTGGTAGGTTTTAAAAATGTGTACAAACTCTTCGGTAAGAACTTTAAATAAGGCAGTGTTACAAACTATATATATTTGTAAATATGAAAAAAAAACAAATATTCTTTATAATTACCCAAACCACTGTGCGAAAGCTAAAAATTGTTATCGCAAACAATATATAACAAAAAATATATCCAACAGACAGCTCATGGATATGTTGTAAAGAAAATAGACGTGACAACAGCTTTTTTATTTGGGTCTTTCTGCCACATTCTTTTAAGTAAACGATCAAATTTTTCACCAGTCTTTCTTGGCTTGTCAGTTTTACGAGCCGAATCTACTGTGCGCCCTTTCCTTCAAAGGGGAAAAAAACTACGATTTATAATTTTGTTTGTTTTTCCAGTTTAAATGTTTAAAATAGCAACCGTATCAATTTGTTTTCTTTTTATATACACGAAGCTTTCAGGCACAATGATCAGATTATACATCTCGTTGTTGTCAACTTATTTTATTGGTATATACTAGAGGAACTAGGTAACGTACCGTATAACGTTCAACTAAATTGTTCGATATACGGAATTAAAGAGGACTGGGTCTGGTTCGATTATTTCGAGAGAAAAACATCGGAGCTTAACTGATGAATTCGAAAAGAAGGAAACCGGTCTTAAGATGGGGATGCATTTTTTCCTCCCAGTAATCGAACGAGATATAGTTCGCGCAGTTATACCACCTATATTTAATAATACAGTTAATTATACAATCAAATAGACAAAATTCTGCTTTCCTTCTCTTATTTTGTTTGGTTTAGAATAAACCTGAATGCTTTCAATCTTCTATATTTTTTCTCGTCTTTCTAGGAGAGTATGAATTTCATTTATAATTGGAACATTCCTCAGGCCTACAAAATAAAAAAAAATGGTGCCGCCGAGACTCAAACGTAATTTTAAAGTATAGCTAGAAGAAAGTTAAGTGACGCCGATGGTGGTCAAATTTGGATGGGCCTTTGAAATAGGCAAATCAAAAAAACCTTCCCCCATTTAGTGGTATAAAGGGAACCAGATTATACTAACAATTTTGTTATTTTTTTTGTAATGGCGGGTTGCTTCCTGATATATTTTTCTTCCTGATATATTTTCATAGAAGTATAAAAAGGAAATAGTTTTAGTTGCGACTCAGAAACCTTCCAACACGTACAAATATTTGTATATAGTTAAGCTCCCTAACTTCGAGGCACTTCTAAATTCCGAAAGGTTTATCTTAGAACGTCATATAATGTCTCCAGACGTAGAGATACTTTATTAATTGAAAGTGTGCGAAAACATTTAATTTATGTTAAATTTAATGTATGTTGTATAATAAAAGTAAAGTTTTGGGCTTAGAGGCGCATCAATAACTGAGAAGACTATTGGAGGGACTGGAGCTATAGCTTAACGTGGATTCCGAATCACGGTCATCAGCTACCGAAAACGCCGGTCAGCACCCCCCTCGGGCTACCCTGGTTTTGTGCTTAACCGAACGTATCTCGAGAAGCCTACCAACGGACGAGTGACCAACGTAGAAAACCTCTCAGAAGGTATCCGGCCTTACCCAGCCACGAACTGGCGTGACTGAGGAGTGATTCTTTATCAGATTTTACACTCTTACCTAGAAACATTCACAAGAATTTTAGAAAAACCTTTTTACCTTGTACCGTAATCGAATCTGCTCTACATTAACGGCCGCATCGTAAGGCTGGCGCATTAGACACCACAGCTATATATAGTTATATACAGCTAGATATATATCTATATATATCTAGATATATATCTAGAAGTGGGAAGAAGAAGTGGGATCTAGAATAAAGTGGGAAGTAATGTAGAACGAGGTATACGGCGCAGGGTGACGAAATATCGCCTATTCTTTTCTCGTCTGGCCTTGAAGAAGTATTCCGTAAACTGGATTGGGAACAGGATGGCGTAAAGATCAATGCTGCAAACTTAAATCATCTTAGATTTGCAGATGATATCGTTCTCCTTTCACAAGACCCAGAGGAGCTGCAAAAACGCATACAAGAACTGCAAAGGGCTGGCGAACCATTTGGCTTAAAAATAAACCAGAAAAAGAGTCAGGTTATGTTTAATAACTTCACTCAGGACAGAATAATTTTAGTTTTAGGAAGGGATTTGGAGATTGTGGACAGCTTTATATATCTTGGGCAGACGATTTCAATGGAGGGGATTACCGCCCGGGAGGTGGAACGGCGTGTTAAATGTGGCTGGCAGGCATTTGGCAGGCTCAACATTGTGTTTAAGAGCAAACTCCCACTTTGCATGAAAAGAAAAGGCTTCGATCAGTGCGTTCGACCAGTTATGACATACGGAAGTGAAACTTGGACACTCACATCGCAATGAATTCAAAAACTTCGGGTAGCACAGAGGGGAATGGAAAGATGTACGCTTGGCATTACAAGACGAGACAAAAAGTCCTGCGCCATGGATCAGGGAACAAACGAAAGTCTGTGACATCATTGGAAGAATAAAGCAACTGAAATGGAGATGGGCAGGCCATATAGCGAGGCGATGGAATGACAGATGGACTAAGGCAATCCTGAAGTGGATACCGCTTGATCGCAAACGTCCGCGAAGAAGGCCGACAGCACGATGGATTGATGACATCGTTAAGTATGTTGGACCAGAGTGGCAGAGGAAAGCCCAGTATCGTGAAAGTTGGAAGCATGCTGAAAAGGCCTTCATCTGGCAGTGGATCGACACGGGCTGATGATGATGATGATGATGATATTTATATAGTAGCAAATATCCACATGTCCAAAAACTAAAGTTTTTAAACGGTGCGTGCTGCCTGTTTTGACATACAGAAATAAAACACGGTCACTCACATTACAATCGGGAGAAAAGCTTAGGACCGCGCTAGTTGACAGCATGCTGTGGAGGCCTTCATCCTTCAGTGAATCGACAATGGCTGAATGATGATTCCACCGCAATAAAAAGTAAAAAAATAAGTTTTTTTCAAAAATTGGATACCCTCATATAAAACAGCGATTTTTTTTTGCGCCGCCCTGTATAATAAAATGAATCAAATATATATCGAAACACAGTAAACATTAAATGAAGGTTATTTTTCTAAATGTGGCGAAACGTCGTGACTCTTCACAGAATCAACGGATAGACACCCGAAATGATTTAGAAACATATGTATATATATATATATATATATATATATATATATATATATATATATATATATATATATATATATATATATATATATATATATATATATATATATATATATATATATATATATATATATATATATATATATATATATATATATATATATATATATATATATATATATATATATATATATATATATATATATATATATATATATATATATATATATATATATATATATATATATATATATATATATATATATATATATATATATATATATATATATATATATATATATATATATATATATATATATATATATATATATATATATATATATATATATATATATATATATATATATATATATATATATATATATATATATATGTGTATGTATGTGTGTGTGTGTGTGTGTGTGTGTGTGTGATCGTCTATACAAGGTGTTAATAAAATACTCTGCCAGACTTTTTTGGCAAATTCTACGTCAGAAACTAACACAACAATGTCAATGAAATTCTTCGTGTTCGAGATACAGGGGGATGAAGATTCAAATTTTCTTTTCTTTTTTAATTTATATCTTCCGCATAAAGACAGGTATTATAACCAAATCGTCAGTCTTCCAGTTGCCATAATCTGAGAGAATATCAAGTCCTATAAGCAGCCAGTGGCGGGGTTATATGGTTTTGCTACTAATTAATTTAAAAAATAATTAGTAAACATTTCACACAGTAACATGAGTCCATATTCACTTCAATGATCCTTGCACTTTTATTTAGATTTTCGATAATTGCGTTTACGGCCCGCTTTTCCATATCTGGCGTTCTAATATCTCTATTTCGGCGTCTATCTTATGCTTGCGCCTTGAAATTACCTTGTTCACTTAAACGCCGATGAACATCAGGAAACATATTTCTACAAGGACATACGCGTAGTAGAAATGCTGCCTGGTACAAAAGCCTGGTCTTGCTGCCTGGTCTTGCTCTTCTGGCATTACAATTGGTCATAATAGAGGTGAATATCGTCGTCAGCTTCTAGTGAAGAGTCAGTTGGACTCTTTACTTTGTTGAATATAGCGGGTTGTAACCTCGATATGAATGCAAAAATATTCCAATAGGCCTTTAAGACAAACTGCTTTATAACAGGTCAAATTTTGTAGATTTTTTAGATAATCTCAAAACGACTCTAACTTTGCAGCACGCCCTCTGGTGAATCATACTAATATCATATTCATTTGGTCATACTTGCGTCAACTCTGTACTAGACCGAGAACTTTTGAAACCACTCCGGTAGATAAACCTCACCTTAATTTATTTTATTTATCTTTACAGGTATGCGAGAAATGTTCGACTAAAAAGCACCCATCCAGAGAATTGTTCAGGAGCGAGTCCTTTCTCGAGATGCTTCTTTATCCATCTCATTTCCACAACGGCCGATTAACTTTAAAATGCGTCGCCCAAATTGGAGATTTATATCAGCAGGATACCGATGTCACATTCACCAACGTTAAAGATCCCATTCCAGCCAGAGGTGAGTTCGGTTTTATAACGTAATTTTTTCCGTAGTACAGAAGGAAGTTATCAGAACTTTTAACTGAACTTTATCAGTTCGAACGCAAATATAAAGTTTGCAATTTACTGGCGAAATTTTAATATGAGACTTAATTAGGATATTGCAGTAAAACTGTTGTTACTCGTCCCCCAAGTTTAAGAAGGTTTTATCTTTTATTTTTTTAGACAAATCCATCGTAAATATTGACTTCTTACTACGGAAAAATGTCGTTAACATTTTAGGAGGCTTTAAAATGGAAATAATTACGGAACAGGTGTCGGTGATTGAGTGTATAATTTTCATTTTTTTATATATAAAAAATATGAACATTATTGATAATTCAGTAGAAAATATATTAGAGAACACCCAGTATACATACTTGAATCAAACTGGAAATATATAGCTCATTCAGGGAAATAATGGTTGTACGTCATCAAAATCTATGACGCACTCACGTTACAATGTTGCCACATCAATACCAGTGGCTTTTGTATGATCGATAAAACTGTAAATGAAAAAGTAACACGAAAAGTTTATTCAGTAAAAGTTTTAACGAAAAATTTGTTTCGAACATTCTGCTTGTGAACATAGCGGCTTTTCATTTGGTTCACACAAAGTTTAATTGTTCACTATTACTAAAACAATGTTCAGCATCTGAATCGCTGTTCGAATAAATTATTAGGAAATGAACTTCTATTCTATCAAATACTCTGTCGCGATTCGACCATCTTTCAAGCTCTTCTTCTGTATGTCTGATGCTGTTCATCCAGATCTGTGGCATAACTGTTGATAAAGCTTTTTTTCCACATCTCTAAACAGTTATCAATCGTTCTTTTATCTCGACCTATAGGATGATTGTAATAATTTTTGACTACCCCCCATATCAATTCTAGAGGATTGAATATGCAATAATAAAGGAGGAAGGCATAACACTTTATAGTTATACTCTTCAGGCATATGCTCTGTCACATATTCTTTTTTAGGCTTGTTTATAAAAAGAACATTATTTGCAGCAGTTCACTTTTCAATATAATGTTTTCAAAAGGAAGATTATTATATAATATAATAATATAGTCAGCCATTCTGCAATTTTTGATTTTGTCCATGCACTAGTTGGAGGTTTATCCATCAGTGTACTGTGATTGCATTTGTGATTTGCACTGTGGGTGCATTTTTCATGTTGGCTCCTCCTCAAAACTGATAACTCCACCAAGATTTTCAACAGCTGGTTTTCAAACCAAAACAGAAAGTTATTTTGACTCATTTCTCCATGATAACCGCCTTTTGTTTTAGAAATTAAGATTAATTCGGCCTCTGGAATAAAGCCATTCTTGTTCCCAGCATGAAGAACAATATATCTACATCCAAAACTAGTAACCTGGTTTTGGAAGTAGACGCTTTTCCTTCGGTGATTTTAATATATATTGTTATTCCTCAACTTTTTTCGAAATTGCACTAACTATGCTAATAGTAATATTTAGTGCAGCAGAAACTCATTGAATAAACTCCAATTAACCATGATACCTACTAAGTTATTAATACATACCTCCCTCACAACGTTTAATAGCAAAAGAGGAGAACCGTTAACTCGTTCCTGTTCAAAATAACTGATAAGTGACGAGACAAGTTGCTTACACCGACTGCTTAACGGTTTTGGCATTTGTTGCAATTATAATGGCAATTTTTTTTACTACAGAACTATATAATAATAATAATATAAATATAGTACATAATATATAGTAAAAATAATTCAAAACGTTTGAAGGCACAACTCAAAAATGATCAGAATATGAAAATGACAGATTCTACAAGAACGTTGTGTTAGGTCAGCAACACTATCCAGAACCACAAACCCAAATGTTATCTTGACAGCGAATTGACGAAATGACTAATAGGATTAAAGGAAGAAGGAAATAGAGTGCTTCGAAGTTTAAATGATTTTTTCTTTCTTATCGATTTAAACTGGCAATAGATTTCTCTAGGCTGATAACGTGCAACTGTTATTTCCCTGAATGAGCTATACTGGACTTGACCGTAAAATCAGATACACCTTCTGAAAGATGGTTTGATCACAGTGATCTGGTCATTTTAGATATATTATAGGATATGGCGAACGGAATCTCAAACTCTTTGAGTGATTCTAACTTTGCAGCTATTGGTGGTAATGTTTCGAGAATGAATGTTAAATGACATTTAATATACTTGCGATGGGGAAGCGTGTTGATAGTCTTTATCGGGCGTTCCATCTTTCAGATCTTCAAGCGACACGTCGGTTACAACGACGCTAATGGGGTTTTAAATGTATAAAAAATACTATTTTTGGAAAAATCTTATGCCACATCTAGTAAAATAGCGTACGGATCGTTTATTTATATACAGGATAATCCAAATTATATGCATAAGAATTCTCTTTCTCCAGAATATGCCCTGAATGAACTGTTGGATTTTGTGAATGAAAAAAATATTATTTTTGGAAAAATCTCATGCCACGTCTAGTAAAATAGCGTAACGACCATTTATTTTTACACAGGATATAACCAAATTGCATGTATAACAACGATCTCTCTCCAGAATATAGCCCAAGATGGACTGTAGATTTTTTTCAATGAATAAATATTATTTTTTTAGAAAACGCGTACCTCGATAATATCAAACGGCTCGACCTCTGTGGTATAGTGCATTTCAAGATATATCGATTGGATGCAATAAACTCTCAACAACCCCTGCCGTAACGAAACCCGACAGAGTCGCAAGAAACGTAAACATAGCCGAGCCTAATAAAACAACAGGTAAAAAGATAAAACTAATTTTATACCTGGCTTAGTAGTTTCGAAATATTTTAGTTTAATTGGCATTCTTTTCTTAAACATTGCAGTTTTATAATTTCGATCGTGTTTTGTGTTATTCCAAACGAGCTAAAAATGTGGCGTTCTTGGCAAGATAATGATCATTGTGCCTCCGGTAGTACTAATTTTAATCGCTCGATGCTAATCAAATTGTTATAAATGTGTATGTTTCTTTATTGAATAGGGGGTTTGATGTAAATGAAGCAGAAATCGAAATATCTTGAAACTGACTATACATATATGACAAGAACCGAGAATCATGGGAATCTAAAGAAGATCCATATGGTCTAATGTGGATGAATAACAGAGACAAGTATATGTACACTCTCACAGGGGAGTGAGGTATAAAATATTAGTGCAAAATATAGCCTTCTATATATACAATGGGTTTCTACAATCAGAGTTGGGTCAACTAGTTCAAAAATTATTTAAATGAAGTTATGCAAAGAAAAGAACAGACGGCTTATGAACGTTCCGTAGTGAAAAGAACTCCATCTAAAGATCTCCGCTCTTAGACCTTCATAAGTTTAAAATTTAAATAGAAACTTTCAAAGTTTTGATATGGCGTCATGTTGAAAGTTCGCAGAAAAGAGATTTCGACTTCTGACTATAACTTTCTCGGTTATAAAATGAGTTACATAGTTATTAAATGTTTCATAATGAAGTTGATGCGTGCTGGTATTGTTCAAATTATCTCTCAACAATAGATATCAGAGTGTAAGAAAAGCATTTCGTTTTCAAGTAAGGGATTATCAAACTAGTACTATATATTTTTGTAGTACGTCATAGGAGCCATTTTTTCCGTATTCCCGCCAAAATTGGTATATGGGTTTAGTATTGTTTGGGTAATTATCATGAAAATATATATTGTTGCCCAGCGTATATAAAATGTTCCAATTAATTTCAAAAATTGTAGATTCATTATTTTTTAAATATATGCGACAGAAAGACGACTTGGAATTTTCCAGAAACATTTTTTTTTAAATCAGAGGCGGTCATTTACATGAAATTGTTTCTAAATAAAAATGCCATGAACCTGTATTTAAAATTAAAAAAATCACGTTGATATCTCAAACCGTTTTGCTTTTATTCTAAATGAAATATATGTTGGTCTTATTTGATAACCCTTTATCAAATACTTTGCGGATGCCACCTGTATGATGAAATCAAATACGACACGTTATAACGAAAGCATGCGTGTCAATTTCAAAAACTTTTCTTTTTTGTTTACGCCGACATCATTACATTGTTGTCGGAGGGAAATTTCCCTTTCTATAAAATAACGGTAACAAGACGAGTAAAGAAAGAAAGTCCATAAAAAGCGTAATTTAAGCACACTGTTACCATCTAAAATAAATTTGGTGAGAATTTTTGCCAACTTTTTCAAAGTGTCTGCGAAGTTTTCGGGGAACTTTTCCGAATCAGGAACAAGATGAAATTAGGCGTCATTTAAAAAAGTTAAAATTCGATTACCGAAGAGGTAAATCATCCAAGAAGTCATCCCATCGTCAACGCCAGAAAATTTTTTGTTTCGGGCAAATATAAATGTCAGTTTTTCGTTAATTTTTTTTGGTATCTTGAAATTTTATTATTGGACGCTCAATTTAATTTTCGGGATTGTTTGACTATATCTGGCACTTATATGACTACTCTTCTTCCTTTGTCAAAATGTTAATTGCCCCAATAAATCTCAATAAAAATATTCCCAGTTTCTTAAAAGGTGCCAGAACTTCTGAATAATTTTGGGAAAAATAAAATACTGTTAAATTATGATTAAATTACACTGGGGAACAGCTATTTTGTTGACTTGGATCTGTGACTTGTTTTTCATCTCTGAATTGAAAAATATTCACAGTTTTTCTCTATCACGTCAAGTTCTTAAGTCAAGTTCTTAAGCTACAGCATACCCCTCATTTTACCTTAAAAGTGCACATACGAAAGGAAATAAGGTGAGATCTGACCAAGTAGATTAGAATATTCATACAGAGGTTAACATATTATTAAAAGTTAAATTGTGTTTATACAAAAAATAAATAAAAGATATTAGGGTAAAAATTTCTTCTTATAGCTTTTCCTGAAGTGTTCAGTTTGTGTACATTCTCGCTTGATGCTCCAACAGTAGTCAGCCATCATACTGACGTCCCATCTACCTTGATGCCGCGCTTCTATAACCTTTAGATCTTGGTGGAATCGCTCGCCCTGTTCATCACTAACCTCACCAAGATTTTCTGGGAAGTTAGCAAGATGACTATGTAAGAAAAGCAGTTTGATGCTCATGTTGCAACCAAGCTTTTTAAAGCTCTCCAAGAGTAGTTGAACAATTTCGATGTAATTCGGGGCTCGTGTATTTCCAAGAAAGTCTTTAACAATATTTTTAAAAGCCAACCAAGCATTCCTTTCAAGTTCGGTCATTGTTTCAGTGAAATTTTCATCTTTAACGAGTTGCCGAATCTGTGGATCATCAAACACACCAGCCTTTATCTTTTCATATGACAGGCTAGGGAATGCCGAAATGATATACTTAAAGCAGTCTCTTTCAATTGACAAAGCCTTAACAAATTGCTTCATGAGACCTAGTTTTATATGCAAAGGTGGAAATACAATGTTTTTTCTGTCGACAAGTGGCTGATTTAAAATGTTTGGATCACCAGGTCTTAGGTCAGATCTTGGCGGCCAGTTGGATTGCACCCAATGCTTCTCACGAGCTCTGCTGTCCCACATGAACAAAAAACAGGAATACTTGGTATACCCGCGTTGCTGGCCAAGAAGGAAATAGACCATTTTAAGGTCAACACAGATGATCCATTGGTGCATGTTATACTGCAACAAGTCAATGACTTTCTTTATGTCGCCATATTCTTCACGCAAAGAAACTGAATTAAAACCTGTTGGGACTGAACCGTATAAATTTCCATTATGTAGGAGAACACTGTTCAAGCTATGCTTTGAGCTATCTATAAACAATCGCCATTCAGTTGCGTTATAGTTAGAAATGGCCAATTCTTTCATTAAACCTTCTACGTTCATTCTTCTACGTTCGGGCAATATACAAATCCGTCATTATTTCTAAAGTACTGCCTAAATTCACTTTCTCTGGATCGATAGTAAGTGACTTTAGCTCCTTTGTCAAGCAAATTTTTTTCATACAGTCTTGATGCTAGTAATTCCAATGCTTTTTTGGATAGTCCCAAATCTCGTGCTAAATCGTTTAGTTCATGTTGATTGAATCCTTTACAAACAGAATCATTGGAAACTTTGAATTCTTCGTCGGTGGAGTCACTTCGATCTTCACTTGATTCACATTCTTGTATTTCTAAAGAAGGTAATTCTTGAAAAACTGGCACTGGAATTTCAGATGAACGAGGCGCAGGGCATATAGCTGACGGTAAACTAGGGTACTCAATTTTATGTTTGTTTTTCTTGTTGAATCCTGATGTTTTCTCTATGCAAAAGTAGCAATCACTTAAGTGATCTTTGGGCTCTCGCCAAACCATTGGTATACCAAACGAAAGTTTATTATGTGTTCTCTTCGTCCACATTCGTAAACTCTCTACACACTGCTTGAACACTTTATGAGGGGCCCATGATCTTGGTCACCTATTTTCACTTTAAAATAAGCAAAATAGGCTTGCCTGACAATTGTACTAATATTAGTCCGTTGAATGGGGATGGTAAAACTGCCACATATCAGGGCTGTTTAAGCACTTACGACGAGAACTACCAGAGGCAGAGACATAACGAAAATCTGTAGTTGTGTATATATAATTTGACTTCACTATATCAGAGCCACACAGACCCGCGTACTTTAGCATCTCATGTGTAACTGACCGAACTAGTTTTGGATGACGCAACGCAATAACTATAGAAAAAAAACTTGACGTGATAGAAAAAAACTAAATCAAGTTTTGGAATTAGCATGTCAATTTACGTATAAAACAGCTTAAATATCGAACTCAACAGCTATTATTTTTCAAATTGTTCCCCAGTGTTATTATTACTACTACTATTACGTATGATTAAAACATTGTTTATTTGTTTCTGTATTTTGAATTTATTAGTACAATAAAAATTATAATTTAAATTTAATTATATATTTAATTCGGTTTCGCTCTCACTGTAACTATGATCTACATTAATAATAAGTTGTTTTATATTATTATTAAGTGATGCATGGGAATCTTCTGGAATGATGGATGATGATCTTCTATTTTAATAACATGGTTAATCGATTTTGTCCAAGTTTCTTTGGGAATACTATTTACAACCTTCCTAATTAATGTTGTAGCACTTGCACTTAGAGTCGGAGAAATCTTTTCTGCTCTTGCATTGGATTTTACCTGATGTCACATATGCTCAATTGGATTAAAAATACAGTAATACGGGGGAAGGCGTAAAAATGCATGTCCTATATCGACAATAATGGTATCACATCCATATTCCTTTTTAATATTAAATGTCTTTAATATTTTTCGATCACATTTTTTAAATGTATTTTCGAAGTATATAGTAGTCAAACCGCCATCGTCATAATCGTTATGATTCTGTTAGTATTTGTCTTTTATTAATGGTCCGATATGCAAGATAATATTCTCCAGAGACTAGTTCTGCTGCAAAGAATGTTGGTTTAATTTTTCTTTAGTCGCTGTTGCAATGAATGCAATGTAGGCACAGTTTGCTCTTCATACATAGCATAAATTTTGCTTCGAATTAAGTTTTTGTCACTTTCGTCAACACATTTGCTTTTATCAGAATCACTACGGACGTTTTTGGCTTTAATTGGCTTCGTCACAATATCTTCAACTGTACACAACAAGTAACAAAGTTTTCGTTAATGAAGACGTTTCTGCTGCGACTGTATTTACATTAAGCCCCCTATTCAATAAAGAAAAATACCCTTTTTTAAAAATTTGTTTAGCATCGGGCCATAAATTTTTTCTTTTAAAATTAGCACTACCGGAGGCACAATGATCATTATCTTGCCAAGAACACCACATTTTTGGCACGTTTGGAATAAAAAAAAATCGACATTATAGAAATGGCTTGTTTAAGAAAATAATACGAACTAAACTAAAATATTTCGAAACTACTAAACCAAATATAAAATTAATTTTATATTTTTTACCTGTTATTTTATTAGGCCCGGCCCTGTTTACGTTTCTTGCAACTTTGCGGAGTTCCGTTACGTCAGGGGTTGTTAAGAGTTTATTGTAGCCAATTGGTCAACGATATATCTTGAAACGCATTATACCACATAAATCATTTGCTGCCGATAACGATTATCAGTAGTCTCTCTTCACAAACTGAAAGAACTGACACTACTATATATAGAATAACATTCTTTTGACGTAGATATTTCCTTTTGCCGTGCTGATTGATGGCAGATTACAGGATAATGATGGTATTATCCTGTAATTTTTGCGGCTTTTATTTATCATGAAGGCTGCTCTTTTCGTCACAGATCTTAACCTGAGGCAGGAAAATCTTTTTCTTGAATCTGGAAAGCAATAACACAACATAAAAGCACCAAGCCTTATTCTTAGCTGAGGACCCAACGACTCTTCTTTTGAATTTTCTCTAGCTTGTGTAAACTCCTTTAGAAAAACCTTGCAATTTTACTTCCATTTCGTGCTTCCATTAATCCATTTCCATTACTGCTTCCAATTTATCATCCCCATCTTTTTTTTTACCTCTTCGGGACTTTCTGCATCATTAAAGTCAACATTGACAGTACAGAATGTCTGATACCACTTCTAATAAGTACTATACGAAACATAATGATCTGTCAAACCACATCAGTCATGTATTCATCTTCTACAGCATTTTTTTTAGTTGAAACGTGAAAAGAATATCGCACCTACAGATTATTTATTTCTTACCTCACCATCTTGTTTATTAAAGTCTTATGTCTTGTTAACTGAAGCTATACTACGTGACATAGAAATCCGAACACTCAGTATACATGATTTAATGTCAATAATAATTTACATAAGTCATAGTAAAGGAATTATTAAAATTACATTTCGACCTGATAAACTTTAAGTTTTGTTACCTTTAGCAATGCGCTGATGGGCCCTGGCTTGTTATAGACTTATTAATTCGTCAGGTATTGATCTGATGAGGTAATTAATATCCTTCTGGGCTTTCAAGTGGTTTCTATCTCTTGTCGAAGTGCCGTCAAAGTTTGAGGGGGTTATTGTAAATTTTATAGTCTTTTACCGATCACGCCCCATACATGTTTGATTGGGCTTAAATCTGGAGAAGTTGGAGGCCATAGCAATATATTAATTTGAGCATGATCGAAATACTGCAATGTGGCTCTTGCTACATGTAGCCGGGTATTATCTTGTTGAAAAGTTGGATTTGCGAGTGTCCTTAAGTATGGTATGCGATGAAGGTTCACAATTCCCTGGGCGTAACAAAGGGCGTTCATGTTTCCTGTGATGAACACTAACACGGTAAGTAATGTCACCCCACACCATAATCTCAACAGTGTGATGAATATGCCGTTCAACAAAAATCTGTTGCTTTTGTTGCCGTTCACTACACCATTCAAGTCGATTGCGTCGATGCTTTGGAGTTTGTGCCCAGTACAGTCGATATAAAGAAAGTTTAAAACTTCTTATCCGACGATAAGCACTCCGCATTACTATGGGTCTTCCGTGTTGTGCGAACCATTGATTTGTAGTTGTTCTAGTGGCAGAGAAGCGCCCTCTTAAAGCCAACAGGCTCAGTTGTTGTTCTTCTGCTTCTTCTGAGTTCTGTTGTTCTTCTGCGTGGTCTTGATGTGTACGGCCTTGTCTATACGGCCAACATCTTGTTTATTAATGTATTGTGTGTTCTTAACTAAAACTATATCAATTTTTCTATTGGAACTTTCGGTGTGAAACACTAAACTCTAAGAGTCAAGGAAGTCAGAGATATATTGAAATCTTGTAACAACCTTATATCTCTATATTTTTTTCTTTTTTTGGGTTTTTCGCCACGATTTCCTTCTCCTTCTCTAAAAAACAAACTTCATATTTCTGATTCAAAAGTGCTCTACCAAAAATTCATAAACCAGGAAAATAAAAAATAAACCTATTTGAGTTTAAAACTATCGAAAATAGACCAATTTTTTTTTAATATTATCATTTATATTTTCCAAAACGCCTAAGGCCTGTCGACTCAAGTCCGGAAAAATTCAGGTGTTGCCTTGGCCGTTAGGGCGACTAATTTTCCACTACCCCAAGTGAATACAATACCTTTTCGTTATTTCTGCATCGGTGGGGTTTTAATTAAAACCTTAACGGTTTGAAAGCATATCGCATTTCGTTTGATTAAGGAAGGGGTTTTCTTTTCAAACAAGGAAAGGATTGGACGTATCAATCACAAGCAGAAAATTAAAATTTATATTTTTCGCGGTTAATTCTACAGGGTGGATTCCTAAGTGGAGACGTTTTTTAACAGCGTGTAAAATTCGATAAAATAAACATTTTTTCTAATATTTTCCAAAAAACTGAAAGATAAAACATTTATCATATTAATTAAAATGATAAAATACTTAAAGAAAATGATCAAAGTGATCGCCTATCCGTTCCACGCAAAGTTGGGCGCGAGGTACCCAAGAGTTGGTGCATGAGCGTAACATTGATAAAAAGCTTTTTCTAAAATTGTCACCAGCCTGTTTTATGCGATCAAGTTCTTCCACTGACGTTTTAAATACCCCATGTAACCCCGTTAAATACCCCATAAAAAAGAAATCGCAAGGGTTAAGATCTGGTGACCTAGGTGGCCACGCAATTGGCCTTCCACGACCTCCCTGCTTATTAGGACAAGTGATGTTTAAGAACTTCCCCACTTTATTCCTAAAATGGCGCTCCATCGTGTAAGAGCCACTCACAGAACTGAAGTCTGTTAGGGTGGTCTTGTGGCTCTAAGACTTAAACTTGTTCCAAATGAAATGGGTACAACTGATTTTCGCGCAATGTTGTAAAAAGTTTTATTTGTCCCAGTTCAACTTGCGGTGCTATTTCTCGAGATTTTCAAGATTTGTTCCTCTCGTTGCACGTTTTCAGGTACTCTGATCTTATTTTCAGGTACTCTGATCTTATTTTCAGGTACTCGCGTACCCTCCACGATGTTCACCCTCAAATCACCGGTATCTTTGGCTCTTTGCACAATCCGAATAAGTGATTTCGACAATGCGTGGACCCGAAAAGGAAAACCCTCAGCGTATAGCTGAGATGTAACATTGGCATTTTGAAGGCACTCTCCATAAATGAACTGCACGTCAACTAATTCGATATTCTCATTCACGTGGGCCAGTTCATCTTTCCAAAAATTACGGTAGAAATTCTCGTTAAAACTGACAATAAAATAAGAAAATAAAAGGAAGGCATGATTCGCAAAAAAAGCGGCAAACATAATCTGTCCTTCGTTTGTTTTGAATTTGCGGACGATCTATTAAATTTGTTTAAATTATTTTAAGGGCCGGACTTAAAGATTGTAATGGCCCAATTTTAGAGATATTTAAAAAATGGAATTAGAAGGAAATGTTTATTTTAAAAGTCTCAGCTTAGGAAGTACCCTGTTAGGGAATGGGTTACTGTTGGGTATTTTAAAGACAAAGTACAATTTGAATATGACACTTGACATTTTTAAGGCTACGAAAAACTTTTTTTTTCTTTTTTTGGGTTTTCGCCACGATCTAAAACTCAAAAAAATATCTGTTCTTATGTAAATAAAGAATCGCTGGGTAAAAAACAAAAAACCAAACGGAGACACATTTCTCAGTGATTCTTTTCTGTAATAAATTTGCCTAACAAATAAAATTTTAAAAAATATAAACATTTTCTATAATAAATACTAACTTTTGAACGTTAACGTTTCGGTAGGTCTCTATTAATTTCTATATATAATGCAAAGATAGGAAATAAATATATTTTGTATATGTCAATGATACTTGCATTGACAATAATAATATTAAATATTTAATAATAAAAATTATGAATACGCCACAATCATTCAAACTTTACTTATGGAAAACTATGTTTTTTTTTGTACAATGACAACAATTAATAACGAACTATCTTAGAATGTCATATATTTACCCTCCAAAATGCTACAGACATAATTAATCTATACCAACAAATGTATTACTAACGCCATCTCTTAGCAAAATCGGCATTATTATCCGAAACACAACTCTACGCTGATGATATCCAACTTTTGTACTCTTTTTACCCCAATGATATTAAACAAGGCTATGAAGTCTGTTAATAATGATTTAAAAGGACTGTGTGAATTTTCATATTCATAAGTTCTATTATATGCTTCTTTCCAGAATTACAGATCCAGATTTAAATAATTTTGTATTATCGATAGATAATAAGAGTTGACATAGCTAAACATTTGAGTATAATTTTTGACAAAGTTTTTAAGTGTTTAAGCAGGTCTATATTAATTTAAAAATTAAGTTGACGGAGTCTCTGGCCCCTTTCATCTTTTAACTACGCTGATGCAGTGTTTGATCTGTGTCTGAATCAAAGAAATATCGCTCGTATACAGAGGGTGGAGAATCTCTCTCTCTCTCTCTCTCTCTCTCTCTATATATATATATATATATATATATATATATATATATATATATATATATATATATATATATATATATATATATATATATATATATATATAGCGGTATGCACTCCAGGATTGCCTTGGTTCATCTATCGTTCGATCGGCTCGCTATATGGCCTGCCCATCTCCATTTCAATTGCTTTATTTTTCCAATGATAGCACACACTTTCGTTTGTTCCCTGATCCATGTACAGGGCTTTTTGTTTCGTCTTGTAATACCAAGCATACCCCTTTGTGGATTAGACCTTGACGTGGTAAAAGGGTTTGAGACAATGAAGCTTTGAGCTAGGCCATTTGGAGTCTATGCTCCTGGGAGAGTCACCCCTGGTGGACAGGTCAAGGCAGAGGCCTCAGTTTATATATTTCTTACTTCAGCGTCTTGTTTATTAAGGTTTTGTGACTTTTTACTAAAGCTATATCGGAAATAGGTCTTAATTTTCCCTTTTAATTTTATCATGTACATTTTTCAAAACATCTTTTAAACCTAACGGCTGTCGACTAAATTCCGGAAAATAACAAACACAATTCACAATAACTAAGTGAAACACCGAGTTTTTCTTTTGAAGTTAGCCATAATGCAGACCGAGCACTGGTCAACTGTACATTAAATATCAAGCAGATGATACTATAGCCAGCTGTATAATAAATTTTCCTCTACCCCTTTCGAACATAATGTCTTTACGATATTTCTCCATCGGTGGGATCTTAATTAAAACCTCAATGTCTTTGAATCATATCGCATTTCGTTTGATTAAGGATAAGGGTTTCTTTTCAATGTAAGAACAGGTCTCATCAAAAAAAAGGAAATTAGATTTTTCGAGAGCCAGTTTTGAGCTTCTATAACACTGGCCTACAAAATTGAAACTATTTTTTGTCAAACGAAAACGTCTGTATTATTTAGATAGTGCCGTGTTCGTCACTCACAGCATTCAGGTTTTCAAGATATGTATCTTCAAGGACATATTGTATCCGAAAGCTTTATACGAGATCAATAGTTCATTAATTAAATCTTTGTAACTTTCTGCCCTGTGGTTACCCAAAATGTTTTTTACGACGACATTAATAAAACATTTCCAGGAGGGGTTTTCAAGATCATTCAGTTTTTGCTCAAAGTCGTTAGCCTTCATTAGTTCCCTTATTTGATAAGCTACAAATATCTCCTCTATAATATTTGCGTTGCTAATTCTGAGAAATTTCTCTTGCAGATATAAAAATCCACTACCATTTTCGTTCATCGCTTATACCTTTTTTTTATAAGGCCGAGTTTTATATTTAAGGGTGGTAAAAATACATCTTCAGAATTTACTAGAGATGAATTTTTAACCTTCTTCTGTCCTGGGGAAAGTAACTTACGTTTGGGCCACTCTTTCTTTGTATAGTGATTTTTTCTATCTCTACTACAAATAAAACAGCAATGTTTTGTGTAACCAAGCTGCAGTCTTTCTTTCATATCAGAACCATGGGTTGAAGGTACTGAAGGAAGTATGTATCCGTTGTAAGGCAACACTTAGTTTTTAGTGAGTCAATGAACAATCGCCAATGACTTGAATCAGAATCAAAATTTAACAGATTCATTAGTGCATGAATATCATTACAATAGACCAAATCATCTGCTTTTGAAAGATTAAGACTTCAATTAATGTTTGTACTGGGAGAAAGAAGATTCCAGACGTTTAATCTAGATGCCAAAAGCTCATCCTGGTTCTTAGATAAATGCAAATAACATACCAAATCATTTAGGTCTCCTTGTGTCAATAGGTGTGGTTCATTTGAAGTACTTGGTTTATAAGTTGGATCGCACTCTGTCTCTAAGTTATCGACTTGACTAGGAGCAGATTCTTGAGTTTCTAGTGGATTTGGAAGTGTTGGAACAGTTGGTTCGGCACGATGTGGGACTGGTCTTTTTTGCTGATGTCAGGTCTGGGTACTTTATGGTCTGTTTTGACTTAGTTGAGATACCCTTTATAGCAAAACAACAATCACTTACATAATCTGTTGGTTCCGTCCAAATCATTGGCACAGTAAAAGGCATATGTCTAGCAGTGCCACCGAGCAGAAGTCCCACACATGTTACACAGCAGATATGTGGGACTCATGATTTACCTTGATGGCGCACAGGAAAACTAAAGTAATCTACATAATGTTTGGTTTTTAACGGTATGAAATTTCAACGCTGAGAGCAAAAAGTTCAATCTCCACACACATTACAAAAACTATCCAGGTGATTTAGACACTTTCGTGACATATTTACAGCCTTAACGAATGTCAATACCGGTGGCGGTTCGTGAGTTTGAAATATGGAGGTTCTGCATTGCAGCAGATGATTTATAAAATGCATTTAACAAACCAAAATTGAAAATAAGGGATATAAACTTAGCAGATTTAGTAATCAAGCAAATAATCCCTACAATTGAATGCCACGAAATATATGGGACATTCCATGCCAAATCGACCACTTTTGAACCCGACCCCTTTCGATTTCGCTGAAACTTTTGTGTCCTTTTTCTATCCCCCAAGCCTTCCGCGGTGGTCTGGTGGGTTAGTCACCTGCCTGGCAATCCAAAAATAATTTCCACCACAAATTTTTTGACTTTGTCTGATGGAACAGAACTGAAAACATTAGAACCAGAAGGCCACTATAAATATCTAGGCAGTACCGAGGGCCTAGACATCAAACAAAATGACAATAAAGAAAAAGCTGAAATAGAATTATTAAAAAGAGTTAACGCAGTATTCAATACACACCTCTCAGGAAAAAAACAAAATTATAACTATTAACACTTGGGCTATCCCATCTATCACATACACATTTGGAACATTAAAATGGTCAACGACAGACCTGCAGAGATTAGACAGAAAATTCGAAGCGCATTTACAAGAGCCAGAATGTATCATTTCAATGCTGCAATTGAGCGGCTGTATCTACGAAGAGAGGAAAGCGGTAGAGGGCTGGGTTGTTTGGAAGTGATTCACGAAAGGGAATGTCAAAGCTTAAAGAACTACTTTTATAGAAAACACTCACCCATACATCGAGCAGCTGTAGTATTGGATAAAAAGTACACTCCTCTTCGGCTGGCCGAACCACGGCAACCGGAACCAGAAAATGCATTTGAAATAATGAAAAAAAAAGTGGCGCAACAAAGCCTTGCATGGACGGCACTATGCTACTCTAAATAATCAAGAACAAGTTGACTCTAAGGCTACAAGTACCTATCTAACCGCAGGATATCTCTTTGGAGAAACAGAAGGATTTATAATAGCAATACGGGATCAGGTTGTACTCTCGAGAAATTATGTTAGAGTCATCATGAAACAAAACATACCAACCTCCAAATGCAGATACTGTGATAAGGACGAGGAATCGATACAACATTTAATATCGGGTTGTACCTATCTGGCCTCAATCAGCTACCTATCAAGACATGATTCCATGGGTAAAGTTATTCACCAACTTCTATGTCTGAAACATGGATTACTAACAACATTCACACCATATCATCAATACGCTCCCAAACCTGTTCTAGATAATCAACGCATTAAATTATATTGGGACTTGCAGATTCTAACTGACAGAACGGTGCAAGCAAACAGACCAGATTTAGTGCTCTACCAGAAAGAAGCTAATCAAGCCACAATAGTTGACTTCTCTGTACCTTTAGATAAAAATATACACCGAGCATCCCCTCTCACTGCTACACTGCTAGTAATCCCCTCTCACTGCACCTATCCCTGCTTTCTTTTCAGGGTTCGAAACAGTTTTTATATTGAATTTTGGTATTTTCTTCTGTGAACTGAAAACGTCATCCAGGAAGAAGTTTCTTCAGTCGAGGAAGTAGGAAAAATTCACACGGTGCCATAACTGATGAATACGGTGTCTTACTGCCTCCACATTTGCTACTGCTCTTTTACTGGGGGGTGACTTGAATCAAATTTGTTTACAAGCTGTAAAAATTGTAACTTAAAATATACAGGGTGTAAACGAAATCTTCTTTTTCTTCTTCCAGACATCATTGGTCCGTTTATGGTCATAGGCCTCCGTCTTTAGCTTCCACTTATGCCTGTTTTGTGTTTGCCCCAACCAACCTAAGCCGGCTGTTTTCTTGATGTGATGGGTGCAGCGCTTAGGAGGATCTCCGTTTTCGGATATTTTGGGTACACCTTTTATCCGGGTATCTGAGTGAATGGAAGCGAAAAAACTTTCGTAAATTTCACTGACGATTCCTTACCATATTTTAAACAAAACGTTTCCTTAAACCACGTATCCAAAATAGAACCATTTCCGCCTTCAGCTGTTAATAATCTGACTAAACTAATCTCCGAAAATATTAATTTAAAATTGTTTTTCTGCTTGATAAGTGTAATTCTTCTTTTCTTTGAATTTAAATGCCCCTCTCCCAATCAAAAGACAATACTCTTTAAGGTTTTAATTAAAAATCAACCGATGCGGAAGTAATGAAAATGTACAACGTCGCCTGGGAGAGAAAAATTAGTCAACCTGAAGGTTGAGGCAACACCTGTCTTGTTTCCAGACTTCAATCGACTGGCGGTAGGTCTATATTGCATTTTCAGGCAATACGAACGATATAAAAAAGAAAAATCGTGTATTTTGACAGAGTTATAGTAAAATTACGACGCTTTGGTATATTTTGGGACAATTTATCTTCATTATAAATGAATATTCTCGATTTAGTTCGTCTTAAATGGAAGTTTAAAAATATACGAGGGCAGTCTGAAAAGTCTCCAGCCTCAACATAAAGATTGCGTCAAAACTTATCGTCAAAAATCATCTGGTAATATAATTGCGCATGCGTTAAAAGATAACCTTGGAAATTTCAGTCATATTCTCCATATTCAGCCATATACTCTGTACCATTACTTGGTCCTATAGTGCGTTTCAAGATATATTGTTGATCGACTTGCTGCAATCAACTCTTAACAACCCCTGCCGCAACGAAACCCGGCAAAGTTGCAAGAAACGTAAACAAAGTCGGGCCTAATAAAATAACAGGTAAAAAGATAAAATTAATTTTATACCTGGTTTAGTAGTTTCGGACTATTTTAGTTTAGTTGGCATTCTTTTCTTAAACAGTGCAGTTCTATAATTTCGATCCTATTTTTTGTTATTCCAAACGTAATACAGTTAGGAAACAATGACAAAACCATCTAAAATGAACTATCATATCTGTATAAATAAAAATGTAAATGTTCGTCTGTTCAAAGCTCTGAAAGTTCTTCACTGCATTCGAATCCGCGCATGTTTTTATATACCTATTATATACATTATTACATACATATTTATTAATAAATGTAATCTTATCTATACAAAAAATAATAACTATTAAAAAACACGGTTCACAAAAGTTTTTATACATTAATTAATGACATAAAAATAATAGCAAAAAAAAAATTCAAGAAAACTAAAACATTGTTGTAACAGTTATTTCGGCACAGAGTGTAATTTTCCAAAACAAAACTACAAATTCGTCTGTGGTACAAGGATGAGTCTTTAGAAGAGAAAAGTTTGATTAATTTTCAATGCTGAATTTTCTTCATCGACAAAGTGAGCTGGTTAAAATGACAACTCAATGGAGCGAGGTCAGGGCTGTATGCTGACTAAGGGAGAAGATTAAAGTTCAATGCGATAATTTTTGAGCTGAAGTCAAACTCATCATACCACCATCTGTATAGGTAATGTCTGAATGATTGTGGCGTGTTCATATATTTTTTTTCTTTATTTGGGTTTTTCGCCACGATCTAAAACTCAAAAAATATCAAAAATATCTATGTAAATGAAGAATCACTGGGTAAAAACAAAAAAACCAAACGGAGACAAATATTTGAGTTTTAGATCGTGGCGAAAAACCCAAATAAGGAAAAAAAAATACACCATCAGTATATCGCATCTAATAGATTTCTCTATACTGTTTGAACAAAGTTAAACTACGATTCAAGATCCATTCGACTTCACTGTTATTCAAATTTTTATCAACACCAGCTTCAGCTTCAGCCAGAGCTCCAGCCAGATCACAACCAGCCTTCACTGTACTTTACTGGAAATTTCAACAATAGACGTTGTGTAATTGTAACTTTACATTGTACGAAAGCGACTGGTGAACTGGCGAACATTGAAAACTTCTGCGCTTTTCCGTATAACCGGAAACTTTCCAAGAAAACAGGAAACAAATCCGTTTAATAGTTTGCCGCTTGCCGAATGTATGTAACCGATACGCCGATATCAAAGTTTGCGGAAAATTACATTTTCCTCGGTCGGGGGCCTTTTTAACGGTTATTACCGTTCTGCGGCCGATCCGATCCTGCATAACCTTTAATCATAGGAAAGCCGGCAGATTAGCGGCATCGTCGTTTTGGTTATTTTACTGACCTTAATTGGACCCAGGCTAACGTATATTCGCGCTCCGGACCAATTAGAGGGAAGATTCAAATTGAATACTAACAAAGCTATTTTTTATCATTTTCTACATCAATTATATTGTATTCTTTATGATATAAAATTTTTTCAGGGTCTTTAAGACACATGTTACATGTATAGTACGGTTCAAGATATATCGTTGAGCAACTGTTAACAACCCCTGTCGTAACGAAACCCGGCAAAGTTGCAAAAAACGTAAACAGAGCCGGGCTTAATAAAATAACAGGTAAAAAGATAAAATTAATTTTATATCTGGTGTAGTAGTTTCGAAATATTTTAGTTTAGTTCGCATTCTTTTCTTAAACAGTGCAGTTCGATAATTTCGATCGTATTTTTATTATTCCAAATGTGCTAAAAGAGTGGCGTTCTTGGCAAGATAATGGTCATCGTGCCTCCGGTAGTGCTAATTTTAAAAGGAAACATTTATCGTCCGATGCTAAACAATTTATTTGATGAATAGGGGGCTTAATGTAAATCGGACAAATAAAAGACAAATATTAACAGAATCACAAAACATACAAACAATTAAACAAATAACGGAATAACAAAATGCACAAACCAATAAACAAAGGCTTAGGCATACATAATAATAATAATAATAACAATATTTTATTTTTTCTGGCGCCTTTGAAGAAGCTAGGAATATTTTTATTGAAATTTATTGGGGTAATTAACATTTGTCTGAAAGGCAACGAAATATCTTGAACCGGACTATACCATGATTTTTTCGTTAGTTTCTAAATCCAGTGCCGTATGAGCTTATTCTGAAAAATCAGAGCTATTATGCTACAATTTGGTTTATCCTATGTATAAATAAATGACCGTTACGCTATTTTACTAGACGTGGCATGAGATGGGAGTTTTTCCAAAGATAATGTTTTTTCCAATACTTAATAATTTTTATCTAATTTCTCGACACGTGTTTCGCTAACCATGGTTAGAATCATCAGGAAATTATTCAATCTGAATCATGAATCAACTGCTGATGATGCTAATATGGCTAGAGGAAAGCGAGTCGATAAAAAAATTATATTTTGTTTAGCGGTAGTGGTGGTAGTTTTAGCCTTTTCGGAAATGTATTTGCCAAACTTGCTCCTTCTTTTTTGTCATTTCTACTGCTTAAAAAAAGTTACTAAAAACACAACAAACAAAACAATTCTTTCTCAAGTAATCGCTGGAAGTATTGCTTTCCAAGTATTGCTTAAAACAATATATTGTCAGAACTACTTGCAACAATTACTAAGATTGTTAATTCTAATTGTATTGAGAATATTTTGTTTTAGAATCTAACATTTGATAATTCTATATCAGAAAGTAACATTTTCTTTCTTTTTCAGTTACCCAAACGACATCTGGTAACGGAGCTTCGAAACATTCCTGTTCAATGTCAATAATTATATATAACGTTTTAATATATCTGTATTTTTCTTAGAGTAGCGTTGATTTAGTTAAGGAGTTGTTTTCTAGTGAAAGATTTTATTGTGATGAGAGTTCTGCTGACACACTTATTCATTTATAGATAATGAAAAAAATTTATACGGATATTTATTTATTAAGGTGTAATAAAGACTTATTTACTCACCTGAGTTTTTTTTGTGCTGGGTCCTGATCTAGTGTTCCTTTTTACTTCAAGGATTTGAAGGTAAAATCAAAATTTGAAGCGTAATAACTGCCATTTCTGTTGCTCTCTCCTCGCCAAAATACTGCATAATACAAGTGGCAAATTGCTCAGTATAAATTTTCGTTTAAATTTAAAACCAGATTTAAAGGAATCTCTCAATAGTTCAATATTATCTGCACATGATATTTACTGGCGTAAGATTGCAACTGATTTTGAAATATCTTTTCTGAAACAACGGGGAAGTGCTTGGCTTCGCAGTTGATTTGGTTTTCTTCCAGAAACTCAAGCTTTTTGGTGGACGCTTTTATATCAGAAACTATTTCCGTTAATTCTTTGTCTGTCCCTTCAAGCTGCAAATTAAATTCATTCAATCTCTCTGTAATGTCCACCATAAATCCAAAATCTTCAAGCCAGGTTGAGTTTTACAACCTTGTTTAAAAAATTCAACTAGAACAGGTCGGAGATCATTAAAACGTTTGAGTACTTTTGCTCTACTCAACAATCGGACTTCAAGGTGAAGAACTAAACCAGCGTATTGACAGTCCATTTCATCGGTCAGTTCTTTGAATAATCATTTCCGTAACGACTGAGTTCTAACCTTGTTTACAATTTTTACTACCATTTTCATAACGTCGTTTAGATTCAAAAATTTGTCGCATAATGCTTGTTGATGAATAATGCAGTGATAAAGGAGGAATTGTGGACAAGTATCATCCTTTCGATATAATTCCGAACCCATCATAGCTGGAGTTATGTGGAGCTAACTGGATCAAATAGAATCAAACGAGAAAACTGGTCCTGTCCAGTAGTATGTCCCTTTAGTGGAATAATCTTCAAAAATCGCTAAAAATCGTCCTGACGAAAACAGCTTTCTGGGCGGTATAAACCACATCAGTGAAATAATCAAATTTCCGGTAAAAAAAAACATCACTACTCATTATTTATATTGGTCTGGTCACAGTATTGGCAGAAAGTTTCATTGTTATAGCCGTCATTATCTCATTTTTATTTTTAAAGTTGGTGAATAATGAATCAGTAGCTTCAAAAAATGCATATTTTATTATTTCTACTTGTTCATAGGACTTTTTTTTGTATTTTGTACAATTACCTGCGACACGCTTCAGTTGCGGCCTTGTTTTTACCAAATACTTTTAAAAATGTTGATTGTTGTTCAGTTAACTGATTTTTCAAAAGTCGAATGAACAGTTTTATAGTGTCTTTTAATATTTTCGTTTTTAGTAATGGATGTTTCTGCGAAAAAAACACACTTTTGCTTTTAATTTCTGTAAAGAAGTTTTGTTTTTCCCAGTCAGAATGGAAATGGTATGTCTTAACTTTCTCACTATTGCATGTTATACTTGTAATTGTAATTATAACGTAACTGAACACTGAACGCGGCGTCAGGTCATTACGGTGCAAAATATAATACATTTTTAACATAAAGGTGTTTTTTTTCTTGTCAAGGTCAAGTAATTTTCTCGTATTTTCTATTAAACAAACAAAAAACGAAAATCACTCTCATAGCTTTATTTGCAGACCTTCAGTATTCACTTAAAAAGTAGCACATTTTCTAAAGTTTATTTTTCTTTCACTGTTTAGAATATTTCGGAATGAAATTTCTTTTCCTTTTTTTTAACATTCAATTTTTCATAAATGATTCTGAATACTGCTTTGGCAGCTATGTTATGATCCAGTTTTTTTTAATTTGCACAAAGATAATTTGAGTCCTGCACGGTTTGTATACCTCGTCATAAAGTTTCGATATTGATTGGAGAAATTTAGTTATTAAATTTTAGTCAGGCATTTATGTACCGATGCAAGTTATATTTGGATTTGTGGCCCCGTTCAAAAGACCATATCAACTTGGATACCCGAGGTATGGAGTAAATTCTAATTAATTCATGGATACCTTTAAATTGCCATTCCAATGAGATGTTTAACAAATGTTTTATGTATACTTAATCAATTTACAACAATTAAATAGTGTAACAATTATTTTGTTTTTAATCTTATTCTGATTCGCTGGTATTTCGCTACCATTTAAATTATTTATAACTTTTAAAAGAAGCACGACAGACTGAACTCAAAGAGATTTACTACTAAACACCAAATAATTTGTTTTTTAAGTTCTCGATGCACGTTTCGCCAACCATGTTAGCACCGCAGGAGATGATTTAATCTAATTCCAAAAAAAAAAGAAAAAATGAACCGTGAAGTTTACTGAGCCCTACATTAATAACTATTTTTTTTTTAATTATTAATGTAAGACTCAGTAAACTTCATAGTCACAATAGTTTTTTCTTTCCTTTTTTCTTTTTTTTTCCTTTTTTTATATGCTTATATCCTAGGTAGGTACCACGCTTCCTAGATACAAGGCTAGTAATTAGGGTTATCATGTATTGGGTTGATGCATAATTAAGTTCGCTGTTTATTTTTACTGTTAACTTGTTGAAATTTGCATTTTTTATTATTTTTTTTTATAAATTTATCTTTCCGGTTTAGTATTGTTATAATGCGTGTTGAGAATCATGAACATTTACGCCATATTATGCTCTACCACTTCGAGAAAGGATGGAAAGCAACATAGTCCGCGCGTGATATAAATGAACTGTTTGGTGAAAGAACAAGAGGTGAGAGAATGGTCCAAAAATGGTTTAAGCGTTTCCAGGATGGTGATATATCGCTTAAAGATGAAGAAGGAAGAGGTCGGCCATCGGATTTCGACGATCAGGCACTTCTGGCAGCGGTGGAAGAGGACGAAAGCTTGACAACTCGAATACTGGCAGACGATTTCGATGTCAACCAGTCAACGATTGTCCGTCGTCTCAAAAAGCTCGGAAAGGTGTGGAAACTGGCTGGATGGGTCCCTCACGAGCTCTCCGACGACAACAAAGCCGATCGCGTTCGAATTTTTACCGATTTGCTGCAGCGAAACGAATAAGCACCATTTCTGAAGAACCTCGTCACTGGAGACGAATCTTGGCTCCTCTTCAAAAACATCAAAAGAAAGAAGGTTTGCGTATCGTCAGGTGTTTCGCCCAAAGGCATACCGAAAGATGTCCACTGTAAGAAGACAATGTGGTCTGTTTGGTGGGACAGAAGCGGAATCGTCCACTGGGAGATCATCTCAAATGGCATTTGCTATTGGTGAAACGAGAATGGTTAGTGGTTTTTTCAATTTTTTTCTCCCATTTTTTGTTTTTTTGCAGATGAGCGTCAGCAGTGGCGAATTCCGGACAAAAATGGCAATCGGCAGTTCAACATTAACAGCGACGTCTATCTGTCTCAACTTAACCGCCTTCACGCTGCAATCGAGGCGAAAAGAACGCGCAAAAAAAAACTACATCGTGTTCCACCACGATAACGCCCGTCCTCATGTTGAGCGTCGTGTCGTCGAATGGGATCTGCTCCCACATCCGCCATATTCACCGACTGAAGCACCTACGGACTACCACGTCAACAGGTCGCTGAAAAATTGGCAAAGGAACAAAGTCTACGACGATTTGGAAGACTTGGTTGCCGATGTTAAGGCGTGGATCGCCTCCAAGAATCGTGACTTCTTCGCCCGAGGAATCGACCAAGCAGTTCTTGAAGTCGATGGTGAATACGCTCCAGAATAATCATTTAACCATGTTTTGGTTAAATATTTGTATTGTTTTTGTTGAATAAAATTTGTTGAAAGAAAACGAACATAATTATGCATCAACCTATTAAATAGAACACAGTTTAGTTTAATAATTAGATTAAATCATTACCTGATGATGCTAACATGATTGGCGAAAAATGCGTCGAGAACTTTATAAAAAGTGATATAGTGTTTAATGGTAAATTTCTTTTAGTTTAGTGTTTCGCTCCGAAGGTTCCAATACAGGGTTATGGCTAAAAAGTGAGAATACTATTTCGAAATCGTAAGTTTATTTTGTATCAACTAATAAACTGGTACAGAACAGTTTATATGCACACCAAATGAAGATATCTCAGTCGATATATCAGATAAATTAAATTTCAAAAAATACATAACTTTCAATAAATAAGAGCTTGGTCACATAAATAAGAATGTTTAGAAATACCACGCAGAAAAAATGGTATAACAAAGACAAACTAGTCAAAAAAAAACAAAATAAGTTGATATTTTGTTTTTTCACAGCATTCTATATGTGATATGCTATTAATGAAGTTCCTACGTTTTTATTGGAAAACTCTTTACATTTATCACCGATTAAAAACATTTCGTAAAGCCATTGTCAAAGCTTTTGATTAATTTTTGATTAAATGCCAGTATTTTAGGGGTGAAAAAATACCCCTTTTCTGGTTTATTAGCGCAGATAATCATTCATCGTTCTTGTTTCAATAGAACTTTTTGTGACTGTTAATTCGATAAACAGGAATAATCAGATAATCTATTCTTTGCGTGCGTGTAACGATGACTGACAATTTTAATTTACTCCCAGTTGGACAAATAAAAAAGTAAACAATATGTAAATGGGTATGTTTAAAAATTGTGATTTACATGGATGCGTTTCTGGCAATAATGATTGAGCATATTAGATGGATTAATTTTTTTTGTTACAGGGGGTCGGTGGTGGGGACAAAAAGGAGACGACATACTTTTACAATCTAATATTTATTGAGGATTATTTGAATAACATATATATTATATAAGATGTCATACTTGTGTTCTGTAGCATTATCTCTTTTTAAAAACCACAAATATTCCACTGATACTTTTCATATTTAACGCGATTTAGTATGGTTGCTAAGTTGTCATAGGTTTATTTTATTATCATTGAATTGGCTTAAGGTACAGATGTGTTTCTGTTTCTATTATGAAACAGGACTGCTTTTAGGCCGTATTTAGGCTGTATCTATGAAAATATGCCACTCAGAAGGTACATGTTCCATATTAAGCTCATTCACTAAACCATCAATATCACAAATAGAGCACATAGCATTATTCGATTTTGTAAAAACTTAAAAATGTTACATTCCGTTTTCGGTAAAGTTCCCTTCATTTTTACTTTCACTTTCACTTTCATTTTTACCCAACAGGTTCCACTGTTGAAGTCTGGAAACCAAGAAGTTTCGATTTTTGTTTTGACAATCCCAGGCCAGGTACCAAACCATTTAATTCATTCTGAGTTATAAAGTGAGGTTCACTGGTAATTGTTAAAAATGTTGGGTTACAACTGGTGTTCTTCAAAGTTGTGGATCAGATCCTGATGAAGAATTAGAATCACCGGGAAACTTGTAGCACGGGTTTAATGGTGCAATCATTACCGGTAGTTCCTGGCTATCAGGAACAGGTCTAAGTGCAGAAGGCAGATTTGGATATTAAATTTTGACCCTTTTGTTTTAGAGCTACAAAAGCAGCAATCACATAAATGGTCAGTAGATTATCTCCGCGCTATAGGAACAGCAAACCGCTTAGAATTTTTCTTGCGATACACCCACTAGACAAAATTTACGTGAAAACATCTTCATGTTGAGGCTGGAGACTTTTCAGACTATGCTTGTACAGTGGGATAATAAAGTGGGAATTAAAATCACAAGTAATGTTCAAAGACATCAGAAACATCAAAACAACCTTATATAAACCACTAACAGACCCAGCCACGCGTTGCTGTGGCTAAGTTATAAGTTGAATTATATTGTAGTAAACTATTCAATACAGTCAAATCATTATTTGCGAATAAAGACGAAAACGTTGTAGCCGATGTAAAAACCCACGAGATTGAGATTTGAATCTTAGGTCATAATTCGGAAGCGATTGATAAAACATTTCGTATAGCTGATAATAAGCACAAATCAACATGAAATTTTAAATTTTACATTTTAATCATCTCATATTCAAGTATATTTTGTAATAAATGAGTAATTTACAAAGTTCTTAATTAATAACATATAACAATTAATTTTATAAATAAGGTAAGTATATTAGTCATTATTTTTAATAATTATATTTATCATTTTGAATTTTAAAAATTTTCAGTTTTATTTTAATTCATTTATTCTTGGTTAATCTGTCTCTTGCTAACACAAATAGATTCGATGGTTTTCTCGCACGTGAGTATGCAACATATATAGTTGCCCATGGGAAGAACATGGAATTTCCAAGTCTAAGCCGCAAAGGGACATTGTTTGGCCTTGAGACTTATTTATGGTCATGGTAAAAGCTAAACGAATTGGAAACTGAAGTCTTTTCAATGCTATCGTACATTCTGACGGTGTCATTGGAATACGTGGCAACAGGACCACTTCTCCTTTAAACTTGCCAGTCAAAACGGTAGCTTCAAGAATATTTCCGGTGATCTTTTTGATGACCAAACGTGTACCATTGCATCATCCAGGTGGATTCAAATTATGCAGAAGAATCATAGATGAATCAATCTTCAATCGAAGATTATGTGGTGGCATTCCAGGCATATCCAGAGAATTTAAAAATACAATTGCAAAACTTACACTTTCGTTTTCATCAACAACAGTGTCGAACAATTTAAAAGACATCCGATTACCTGGCAACAACTGTTGTATCTGGAAGTTAATTTCGTCAACATCATTTTTGGCTGCCAAAATAGCCCGATTACTGAGCCAGTTGTGATCCAAGTGACCATTTTGTATGTCCGGGAAGATTCTCTCAATTAATTCATTGTTTGTCTGAATAATAGGGCAGAAATTGTCTGGCAATTTAATGCATAGTGTATTTGATTGCAGTTTCTACCGTTTCCAATATCTAACAACTGTTAGGAAAATATTTGTGCCGATGGATTATTTTGCAATCGTACGTACATGTTTATCGTCAATCGAAGTGTTTCGATACTTCACCATAAGAACAGAGAACAATTGAAATTAAATGAAAAAATAATGCACCAAAAACTGAAAAAGCAAGGTTATGTCGTAAGTAAATTCTGAGCACACGTGTGACGTGAAATGAATTGTAGCATAAATGAAACGTTTGAACTCTTAACACTATCTTAATCTATTGGATACATACCTATTGGATTATATATATTGGATACATATAATCTATTGGATTATATTATCAGGTCACTATAGAGTTGAAGCGTTATGTCGATAAACTATCTTACACCGCTCTCTGTTAGAAACTTATAAAACTCACAGAAAATTATAACCCTTTGTCATATAATAAACAAATAATTTGCAATAAAAAAATATTACGACTATAAATTGAGATAAAAACTATCCCATCTCTCAAATATCTTTAAAATCGGTTTAGTAGTTTAGGAGTTCATCGCTAAACTTGAAGAGATTTACCACTAAACACCAAATCACTTTTTTTGAACTGCTCGTCGCACGTTTCGCTAACCATGTCAGCATCATCAGGAGATGATTTAATCTAATTCTAAAACTACACTATGTTCTGTTTATATCAAAAACCCTACCTAACGAAGCGTGTAAAAATCATGAACCGTGAGGTTTACTAAGCCTTACATTAATAATTGACAAAGTTGACTGAACGGGATATTTTCTTACATTTTTCTATTCGATTGCTTTCATATGCATCCAAAGCCCTATTATTATTAACACTTTTAATTAGTCTTAAATTACTAATATCTTTACAGTGGCCGTGTTCGATTGCATGTTGGGTAAAACAAGATTTTTCATTTCTCCCATATCTAATGTGGGCAATATGTTCTTTATATCCTGTCAATATGGATGGTTAATGGATGGTTAATAAAGATGGTTGTTTTGGTATATCTCTGGTAGATCTAACATGTCTTAATAAAGTGAGACAATGTTTTTGATCGTGAGTGTATGTTCTTTATTTCTTGCCGACACAAAATAACATTTTTAGAAGATTTCCAACGAGAAAAAACATCCATAATAAAAATGTTTATACAAACAAATTACAAATCTTCGTTTTAATTTGAAAAGTTTTATAAAGAAAACGTACATATACAAAGAAAGTTGATGGTCCGTCTGAATTTAAAAGATTTTTTTTCCCGGCGAAAATAAAACTTTTTTTTCTCCGTTCTGCAATTCCGAGCGAGCTCCTGTCGGGGTGAAAAGTTTTAAAGTTTTGCGGCCACATCCCTCTCATCGCATATAACGTATTCCATCAGAGACTATATGAAAAGTTGAGTAAGTTTTATGATCTTCATCGCCTCCTTTTTTTTCGATTCCAATTTTTATATTGAAAGTCAAGTGACTTTTATTCATCTGGCTTAAATTAGTTGTGTGTGTTACTATGGTAGGTTCTTTAGAAAATTGACGGATAAAATGTAGAAAGTTTTTATGATCAAAAAAGTAAAGTAATTTTGTTATTAACATTAGCGCTGTACGTATCGATATAAACATTTGTTTTTTAACACTTTAAAATTAACAACAGTACACGACGCCATATGAACCTTACCATATGAAGCCAACATATCGCCTGGTATGCATAGGCGTAGTCAAATTGATTTAGATATAATAATATAATTATAATGTTATTCAAGATAGTGATTATCTTTTTTTTAGAACTTAATTTCTTAACGTATGTTCTAAAATGTTTAGTTTTCAGAGATAGGCCTTAAAAATTCAGATTATTTTTTAGTTTTCATTTGATACATATAAAACATGTTACCTTACTCACATAATCTATAAAATATAACTAATAATACAGAGTGTTACCTTTTTTTATAATTCTTTTCAGAAATGATTGTACTAATAAATATAAATGTTACTTGCATTTTGATTTGGATTTCATGTTATTAAACATTTCATCCTCTTTCAAGATTTTCCAAAGATTCCAAATAAAAGAACACAGTGGATTAATTTTATTACAAAACCAGACTTTATTCCAAACCGCGGTAGGTTTTTATGTTCTCATCATTTTGCTGAGGATTGTTCTGATCGAACTTCTAAGGTAAAAGTGAAACTACTACTAAATGCTGTTCGAACAATTGAAGTGGACTGTTTAAAATATGTATTTTTTTATTTTAACACCAAATACAACACCAAAAAAGAAGTTTGCTAATTTAAAACAGACAGATTCTGAACGTCCAAAAAAAATCCAAGACAATAAAAAATTAGTTATAAATGTATCTAACCACCACTTATCCACAGGTGAAGAATCTATACTAAGCAAAGGCTTCAACTTTGCCATTGCCCCAAAACATATACCAAGAAAATAAATAATTTCGAACGTTGAATCAACCCTAGACGATAAGCCGGATGAAGAAGCGGAAATAATCAGACACGATGTAGCCGGAATACTACGATCCAATAAAATACCAAAAGCAAATGTTAATAAGACTGAAATCAGAGCGCTTGAAAATTTAAAAAGAAACAAAGATATTACGATATTACCGGCGGACAAAGGACACGCAACAGTCGTAATGAACACCGAGGAGTATATGGCAAAGATGAAGAATATTTTACTGGAAACGACATATAAACCAGTGAATAGAGATCCAACAACCAGAAATCCCATTAAAGCCCATAGTAAGTGCATTCGGTTCTTCAACAAAAAATTTGTAGAGGATACAGACATACTGGTAAGCCCGGACATTGTCTTACTGTATCCAAGTATCCCCATAGACGAGGCCCTGGACCTAATTTCAATGAACGAAGACTTTCCACCATTTGTGGGGGAACTCTCCGAACACTGCTTGAAGAATACATATTTTTCCTTCAACCAGCAGATCTACAGACAGATCGACGGTGCCCCAATGGGATCATCTTTATCACCCGTTATAACCAAACTATTCAAGACCGACTTCGAAATAAAGGCATTGGCCAACGCTCATTTAAAACATAAACTTTGGAAACGCTACGTAGATGATATCTTTATAATAAGGCCTCGCGGAAACGAACTTCTAAACAACTTCCTAACTCAGTTAAACGAATTCCACCCCAGAATACAGTTTACTCTGGAAGTCGAACAGGATAAAAAACTGCCGTTTTTAGATCTCCTTATCACAAGGAATCTTTCTGGAACTCTCGAATACACAGTGTATAGGAAACCAACTCACACCGATCGATACCTCAACGTTAAATCCCATCATCATCCTTCTCAAATCCAAGAAGTAGCGAACATCTTGATTTCCAGATCCTTCCGACTGACACTACAAGATACACGAAGCGAGGAACTACCAAAAATTTCCACAGCCCTTAGACAAAATGGATATTCAGAAAATTGTATCAGGAAGGCTATTCGCCGTCAAGAAACCCAAACACGAAGAACAATAGAGGACCATGAACCAAATACACTAAAGGTCCTGCTACCCTATGTAAAAGAAATCACAGATGGGATAGGCAGACTACTAAGGAAAAATAAGATCAGAACAGCCTACAAGCCACACAAAACTGTTGCAAAAATACTAAAAAACCCCAAGGACAAAATTAGACTGGAAAATCATGGGGAGTATAGTATATCTTGTTCCGACTGCAACAGAGCATACATAGGACAAACAAACAGCCGAATATCGGCCAGAATACATGAACATAAAAACGACTTAAAAAAACAAACAAATCACTTCCGCTCTGTTCCAGCACCATCTACATACAGGACATAAAATCAATTTTGAAGGAGCCAAAGAACTAGCGAATATTGAAAACTACAAGGTCCGAAAAATCAGAGAAGCCCTTGAAATAGAAGAAAGAGGTGAACTGAATACGTGAAACAACGCTCGCAACATTCCAAAAGTATGGAAATCCCTTCTGAAAAAAGGAAAAACGTAGCAACGTGGCCGCGAGGTATAAAATCAATAAACGGACGCCCAACAGCATTGCCGAGCGCCGCAAATGCTCCCGAACTACCCCGATATAATCTGCGCAGTCGCTTTTGTGACCGACCGGCTGTAAAAGCTAACAGAATGACCCGTGCACGTCAGTTGGACTCTTCAGTCAAAGGACAACACTTGAAAATGCGATTTTGGCGAAACGTCGTGACTCATTACAGGATCGACACCCGAAATGATTTAGAAACATATATATATATATATATATATATATATATATATATATATATATATATATATATATATATATATATATATATATATATATATATATATATATATATATATATATATATATTATAGATATCTTTCACCCTTTCTCCACGTGGTGCCACCGATCGGCCTTCGCCCCACTGTCCACCATGCGACATCACGTATCTCTCGGGACCGATTTCTAGCCTTTTAGCCGTCATCATCTGAGCTCCAGAGGAAGCCAGCCACAAGGAAAGCAGTTGGGAGAGACGATCGGGGCCAGGCCATGTCAACTGGCCATTTTGATGACGGGTCGTGATAGCACACAACCCACGCCATCTTACGGCGAATGCTCGTAACATTCTGCTTGGAACCTCGGGTTGAAAGTCTAAAAGAACCCGTTTAAAATGTCTTTTAAACGGGATTACGCATTACTTTACGCTATTCCACAACAGACAGTTTCGCTTCCTTCGTCTGCCCTAGGCAGACTGACTCGCAGTTGCGTCGCTGGCCTTTTTATACTCCAATTCGAATTGAGTAGAATAAATCAGAAGTTTCTCCAACCAACGAGGTTATGCACGAATCTTTAATTGTTACTGCGCTTTCGAAAGTACTTGCAGCGCCATCTGTTAGCGATACTACCTATTTCCGCTTTTGACCACCAGATTTTTCAAGTGTCACGATCATAACAATACACAGTAGTAATTGGACTAGCGAATTTAGCAACCGTATGCTCGTTTAGGGCACTTACTCGGCGATTGAATTAGAAATTAGAGATAATGAAAGGAAAATTGAAACGGTTTTATCCCTTGCAACTTATTGGAGTAATCAGTATGGTCCTAAGGCTGGAAAGTGTGGAGACTCCTAGTCTACACCAACAAATGTATTAATAACGCTACCTCTTAGCAAAATCGACATTATGAACACCTATAACAAAATTAAAATTGATTTTTTTTCCCCAGTAGATTTTGGAGAAATAAAACTATTTTCTGATCAACCCTACTGTTAAAAACTATCATTTAAAAAAAAAGAAAAAAATAAATACTAATGACCAGCTCATTTCATAATAATTCTTGCAACTTTAATCATTAGTACCTCAATTAGACCAATTTCACCAAGTCTGAGCCCTCAAATCGCAATTCTAAGAACGCTAAGACGGATAGTGTTCAGGTGAAAAGCAATATCCATTGAAGCACTTTTAATTAGCAAAGGAAAAAGCCAAAACTTTTAATTAAACTTTGTTTAAATTTCCCGAACTAAAATTAATCTTGATCGGGGTTAAATTTTACTCTCAGACGTAAATCGTGGCCGGGCTGCAAACAATTCGGAGTTAAATAAAATCAAAGCGATAAGGGTTTCGCAATAATCGGCTGATATTGATGGTAAAAACAGGAAATTTTTTATAATAACACTAATCAACACTGTTTTTGTCACAGGAATTTTGTAATGCTATGTATTAGTTCTTACCAGTCATCTTAATTTTTTTTTGTGACAGCTACATATTCAATTTTACCTCATATACGTATTTATGTTTGAATAACGTCATTTCTGAAGTTAGATAGCTATCATAGTAAACAAATTTAGCTTTATTGATAGTTGTTAAGGTTGTAAATATACCACGAAAGTGTTTAAAGCACGCGGATAAGTTTTGTTGTGAGTGGAAAATTAAATTTACATCTGAGCGTCGAAATTTTACACCATGTTCATTCACCAATCACAAAAACTACATTTTCCATGTTTTCCAATATTTTTGTTTGATTTTCAGGAACTACTACTGCACATACTTCGTCATACAATTCTTCTAAGTGTTTTATTTCGTTTTCATAGTCCATCTGAGTAATATTCTTTTGTCAACTCGCATTTTATATGACGACTATTCTTACTGTTCTTATAATTCCCATGAAATTATAGATAATTTAAAAAATTAGTGCGATTTGTCGCGCACTGTGTGAGAGGTCGTATCTGCAAATAACTGTTAATAACTTTACAAGAAATACACTTTTCGACATAACATTCGGTACATTTAAAAACGACTTTTAAGAAGGTATTGGAAGGGGCAAAGGGTTTTAGCGGAAGGTTTTTTTAAATATTAGCGATTTTCACGCACACTCGTTCACTGCAGCAATGTTTTCTCCTCACCTATTTACCTCTATTTACCCCGAAAGAAATGTACCAGGTGTACCATTAAGGATGGATCGCGGCCATATCTTGAAAACTATTTATCCCACAGCTTTAGGGAAAGAAAATTCTACTAAAATTGATCATGAGAAATTCATCAAAAATATTTTTAAGCTTCTAAAACGACCGCAAGAGGGCGTGACGAGCTAAACATTTTTAAAAATAATTTTTTGTGTGTATTTTTAAGTGTTAACCGAGTAAGAAAAATTCTCAGTTATAATTAACAAACTGTCTCCTACAACTTTGTTTTATGACATTTTGTCGTAACTTCGCGAATAAAGAAGTGGGGGGGAGTTTTACCTATTTAGATAAAAAGTCGTCTAATGTCCGTTTGCCTAAACCGATTTTACTCAATTTGGATTCATTTAAAAGGCAATTGCTGGGACAATCAGATAATCTGGGAGATAAATTATTTAGTTTATAAATGAAACCGCGAGGTGGCGTTACATTCAATAATGGTTTTTTTGAAGTTTTGTTCAGTTTTTTCGAATGGAATGGTACAGCTTCTACTACATGGCAAGAAAGGTAATTTAAAGAGGAATCGTCCAGTGAAAACCCGAAATCGATATCTCTGACATGTCAAGAGATATTTCGATTTTTCTGAAAAAAATCAGTTAGTTTTAATTTTTACCGTAATATTAAGTTAAAAATTGGTCTTAATATTTAGGTCGCAATCGCAACCGCAACAATTTTATTTAAAAAATAAAATTATCTATTCAGTATCAATCATCATAAATGTTCTAATCCTGACCTTGATAATATTTTCTAATTTAATTACATAAGCGGAAAAAATGCCTTTCCCCAATTGTTGCATTTTCTCTTTTGTGATGCTTAAATACTACTTGACAGAATATTGAAATCAGTCATTAATAAATATACCTACTGTTTCTTTTAAACTAAATGAATGGATGAATGAAATTATGCGTTTTCGGGTTTCCAAATAAACGCATGCAATCCTTAGGTACATTACACAAAGAGTGTAAGAAGGGAACCATGGAAACAAACAAAAACAGTCAAATTAACTTGTCAGTTTTGAAATGCATTACATTTTCAACATTGCATTTATTGATTATTAAGTATTATTATATTAATATCTAACAATGCCTTTTACGAATAACGAGGCCTATGGCATGTTGGCGGTGTATTTCCAATGTTTTGAAAATGCATGTATTGCAGAGCAGCAATATGCAAGTCAATATCCCGAAAGAAGGGATTATTCGAAGAAGGTGTTTACACGTCTAGCAAGACGCTTACGAGAAATAGGAATTGTGCATCCAGATCCAGTCCGCACCAGGTTACGTTTGATTCGTAATGGAGATAATGTCGTAAATGTTCTGGCTTATGTTGAAACCAACCCCCATTTAAGTATCAGACAAATATCTGAAGAATTAGGTGTTAGCAAGACATTCGTTCATCGAATCTTAAGAGATAACAAGCTGCACCCCTATCATGTTATCTTACACCAAGCCCTTTTGGATAACGATTTCGACAGACGGTTAGACTATTGTCACTGGTTAAAAAATATGTGTAGTGGAAATAAACAATTCTTAAAACGCATACTATGGACTGATAAAGCTACTTTTAGTAGTGATGGAGGCGTTAACTTACATAATATACACTACTTACATAATATACACCAAAATAGATGGAGTGTGAACGTATGGTGTGGTGTTTTGGGAGACAACATTATTGGTCCCTTTATTTTTAATGGACATTTGAATAGTGAAACATATTTAAATTTTTTACAAAATGGACTGCCAGAACTAACGAAAGATGTTTCGTTGGAAACAAGAAGACAAATGTGGTACCAGCATGATGGATGCCCTGCCAACTTCTCGCAGGTGGTTCAAAACTTCTTGGATGCTTTGTTTCCAAATCGTTGGATAGGATGGGATAGTTTATTTTCGTGGCCGGCGCGCTCACCGGATTTGACAATCCTCGATTTTTACTTGTGGGGAAGACTAAAATACCTTGTTTTTCAAACTCGTCCTACCACACGAGAAAACATGATTGAAAGAATTCAAAATTAAATAACCAGCATTTCAAGAGCGGAAACTGAAGCTGCCGTTTTTAGTACTCGTCGAAAAATAAATCTTTGCATTTCTAAGGATGGAAGGCATTTTGAACATTTAGAAAGGCGTTAAAGTTCAGATTCTGTTAATTATTAGACTGTTGTGCTGTTAATTTTATTTGACTGTTGTTATTATTATTATCTTCGTTGTTGGCCCGTTGGCCTTTAAACACGCTCCAAATTAATATGGCACAAAGAATTTGGACCAGTCCTAAGCCTGGGTAAAGTGTGAAGGAAGGCAAACATTAGGTTAATATTTTTTTAACTTAATGCAGGTAGTGGTGAAATAATAACTGATTTTTTCAGAAAAATCGAAATATCTCTTGACATGTCAGAGATATCGATTTCGGGTTTTCACTGGATGATTCCTCTTTAAATTACCTTTCTAGCCATGTAATAAAAGCTATACCATTCTATTTGAAAAACTGAACAAAAACTTCAAAAAACTATTGTTGAATGTAACGCCACCTCGCGGTTTCATTTATAAACTAAATAATTTATCTCCCAGATTATCTGATTGTCCCAACAATTGCCTTTTAAATGAATCCAAATTGAGGAAAATCGGTTTAGGCAAACGGACATTAGACGACTTTTTATCTAAATAGGTAAAACTCCCCCCACTTCTTTATTCGCGAAGTTACGACAAAATGTCATAAAACAAAGTTGTAGGAGACAGTTTGCTAATTATAACTGAGAATTTTTCTTACACGGTTAACACTTGAAAATACACACAAAAAATGATTTTTAAAAATGTTTAGCTCGTCACGCCCTCTTGCGGTCGTTTTAGAAGCTTTAAAATATTTTTGGTGAATTTCCCATGATCATTTTTAGTACATTTTTTTCCCCCAAAGCTGTGGGATAAATAGTTTTCAAGATACGGCCGCGATCCATTCTTAATGCGACACCTGGTATATAAATATGTTTACCTGCCTTCCTTAAACCTAAAAGTGTTAGCAGATATTTTCAAGTCACATTTTTTTTACAGTCAAATCATTTTCTTCTTCATACTTCAGTTTAATTAAAATGTCGAATAGAAAGTGTAAAGAAAGTTCTGATCGTTTTTGCTACGTTTGTGGACAGTTTATATTTTCGAAAAAAAGAAGACCCGTTGTAGATTCATTAAAAAGTGCATATATTTATTATTTTGGATTTCCTGTTGCAAACTAAGATAAAAAGTGGGCGCTTTATATGTTTTGTGAAAGTTGTAGAATCGTTTTACTCCAGTGGTCATCAGGAGGTAACGTATACCTTCCATTTGGTTTAGGAACGTTATGAAGAGAACCTAGTAATCATGAAAATGGATGTTACTTTTGTGTTATGAAGACAGTGGGTTATAATACAAAAAATAAGGCAAGTATTGTACATGCCGAAATTCCGTCTGCCAATTTTACATTCGAACGATCTTTCATATCCAGTTTGTCCGGGCAATTCGAGTCAAAATATACTAGAAGCCGACAATGAAAGTAATGTTAAAGTTAAATTGATTTTCACACACATTTGAAACACTCCACATTTCATTAACCCAGCCGAATTAAATGACCTTATAAGAGATTTGCAACTATCAGTTATAGGTTCTCGCCTACAACAATGGCATTTATTAATACCAGACACAAAAGTTACGTTGACCAGAAACAGGAGCAAAGTTTAGTCAGAATTTTTCAAAGGCAAACCGGGACTATTTAATGTAATGAGTCAAAATTATAATAAAACAGAATGGGGCTTACTAATAGACTCTTTAAAATATAGTCTGAAAGCAATATCATTATACAACGGGAATAAGAAACTATTTATACCAATAGGACACAGTGAATTGTAAAGAGAGCTATAAAAGTAAAGTAAAGTTTTGGGGCAACTGAGAAGGCTATTTAGCGACTGAACCTACAGCTTAACGTGGGTTCCAAACCACGGTCATCAGCTACCGAAAACTCCGGTCAGCACCCCCTTCGGGCTATCAACCCTTGGTTTTGTGCTTAACCGAAAGTATCTCGAAAAGCCTACCGACTGGCGAGTGACCAACGTAGAAAACCTCTCAGAAGGCATCCGGCCTTACCCAGCCTCGAACTGGCCTGACTGAGGGGTGATTTCTTGCCCTTCCTTGTATTTATAAAAAATCTTTCGAACTATTACAGAAGCAAAACTAAAAGAAAGAATATTTGTTGGCCCACAGATCCGTAAAGTTGTAAAAGATCCTCAGTTTGAAAGTCTTTTATCTGTTACTGAAAAAAACACAAGTCATTCAAAATGGTTGTCGAAGAATTTTTTGGGAATTAAAAAAAGTGAAAATTATAAAAATATTGTTGCTGATTTATTGAAAAATATTCAACTGATGGGAGTGAAAATGTCGTTGAAGATTCATTTCCTGCACTCGCATTTGAGTTTTTTCCCCCAAAACTTAGGAAGAATGAGTGACGAACAGGGGGAACGTTTCCGGCAAGATTTAAAGATTTTCGAAGAAGGGCATCAAGGATTTTGGGATGAAAACATGTTAGGGGATTACTGTTGGTCCATTATAAGAGAAACCGACCAACAAAACTATAAAAAGAAGGCGAAAATGAGCGATTTTTATTTTTTTTATTGTTCATACTAAGATGTTTTTCCATTTTTAAGTAAATAAATATTTCTAAAAGCAGACGTGATAACATTGTTTGATTAATTTTTCTGGATAACTCTTACCTAAATAAACAATAATTAACAACTTTCAGCGGGGGTATAAAAACCGTGTAAACTAGTGTAATAAATTTTGTTTAATAGATTTTTTTAACATATTATTTGTTGCTCAGGAAGAATAGAAACTAATAAGAATTACGGTGAACAAATCTCGATGTTTTAATAATATTTTCGGTGACAAATGATGAATCTTTAAATAATTCAACACAAAAAATATGAAAATTCTTATGTTTACATGAATCACTAGTCACGTTGGTTACTGTACTAATAAAAGCTTATTATTAATATCTCATAATAACCTGTTTTTAAATACTGTACCCATTTAGTACTGGCCTCAACTGAGGTAAATTAAAGCAAAAAAAATGCAATTTACACCAAAGAATAAAAAATCGCCTGCACAACACTTCATAATTTTTGTTGTTCCGAGCCAATTCAGCTTATTTTTGCAAGGTAAATAATTAATTTGCCCGTAAATAGACCATTTTCCTGTATGCCAAACAATAGTCTTTTAATTAAAGCAAATTCATTTTCGTACAATGGATGTAAAAAATGTCGCTTTTAATCTGTAGCTTTTGCGCTCTGTTTCTAAAGTGGTTCGAAACCGAAAGCAACTAAATAAAGGGCTCGTTAACATTTTATTTATTCCTTTGCTCAAGCGTTAACAAAGTGAGTAGAATTAAACTATTCATTATGGAAACATTATAAAGTGAAGACATATTCAAAAGTTAAGTTTTAATGGAAATTTCACATTAATTGATTGTCTTATTGTTGAAACAGTTCGCCAAACTGCAAATAATATAAATTATACACAAAACAGTTTATTGTCCGTCAGATTTGTGGAACTGCAACTAGGAAACTACTATTCAAAAGAAAAGAATCATGAATATTATGTTTCGCGTTAGAAAAATATATTTTTCGATATATCTAACGCGAACCAAAATATCGAGAATTGACCCAGTTTGTGAATTCGTAATAGGCTTAGTTTGAAGTTCAGATTTCAGTTGAGTATCTTAACAAACGTCACCCATCAATCTGTCTGACTGTGCAAAATCAATTTTTTTTCAGTCTTCAGACAAGCATTGAGAATGCCAAGTGTGACCTTGACGAAACGTCTGCACGTTCCCAACAAACGGGATACAAACGATCGGATGTAGTCCCGGACTAATAGTCTAGCGTATTCTTCCAGCACTACGAACTATATATACCAGGTGTCCCATCAAGGATGGATCGCGGCCGTATCTTGAAAACTATTTATTCCACAGCTTTGGGGAAAAAAAATTGTACTAAAAATGATCATGAGAAATTCACCAAAAATATTTTTAAGCTTCTAAAACGGCTGCAAGATGGCGTGATGAGCGAAACATTTTCAAAAATAATTTTTTTTGTGTATTTTCAAGTGTTAACCGAGTAAGAAAAATTCTCAAGTTTTAATTAGCAAACTGATTATTGAATTTTGAATTCTTTCAATCATGTTTTCTCGTGTGGTAGGACGAGTTTGAAAAACAAAGAAGATGGAAGATGTTTCGTTGGAAACAAGAAGACAAACGTGGTACCAGCATGATGGATGCCCTGCCCACTTCTCGCAGGTGGTTCGAAACTTCTTGGATGCTTCGTTTCCAAATCGTTGGATAGGACGGGGTAGTTTATTTTCGTGGCCGGCGCGCTCACCGGATTTAACAGTCCTCGATTTTTACTTTTGGGGAAGACTAAAAGACCTTGTTTTTCAAACTCGTCCTACTATCAAACTATCCTAATCGCTTAAGGCAAACGGACATTAGACGACTTTTTATCTCAATAGGTAAAACTGCCCCCCCCCCTCTATTCGTGAAATTACGACAAAATGTCATAAAACAAAGTTGTAGGAGACAGTTTGCTAATTATAACTGAGAATTTTTCTTACTCGGTTAACACTTGAAAATACACAAAAAAAAGATTTTTAAAAATGTTTAGCTCGTCACGCCGTCTTGCGGTCGTTTTATAAGCTTAAAAATATTTTTGGTAAATTTCTCATGATCATTTTTAGTACAATTTTTTTCCCCTTTATATATATATATATATATATATATATATATATATATATATATATATATATATATATATATATATATATATAGGGTTGTTATTTATGTATCCGAATTAATATGTAAAAAAATATTTATCATTGAAAATATTTTTGTTGTTTTTCAAAATATTCTTTGCGATGATCGATACACTTTTGCATATGTTTAAACCAATTTTCATAGTACTTTTTCCATTTCGATTGAGGTATGTTCAAAACTTGCATTTTGAATGCATGAACCGCTCGTTCAGGCTTCGAAAATCGTTGACCACGTACTTTATTCTTCACGGACGGGAACAAAAATAAATCATTGACGGCCAAATCAGGACTCTATGGAGGATGACCCATCAAGTCGATGTTTTGACCGGTCAAATATTGAGTTCTTCGTTCCGATGTATGAGAGCTCGCCTTGTCATGGTGAAGAATGATCCTGCGTCGTCGCTACTTCTGGCAAACAAATGGTCGTGTACCATTCAGAATTGACCATTCTACGATTTTGTAGCGGCATTGTAGCCATATGCTCATTTATCCCAAAAGATCAAGCGATTATTTGCTTCGAAGTGCTTGTTGCGCGAACAACTTTTGTTGGATTTGGCCTATTTTGAAAGACCCATGCAAGCGACTGTTGTTTACTTTCGGGCTAATACGCATTGATCCAAGATTCATCACCTGTGTAGATATTACGTGCGGTTTTTGACGCACCACGATTGTATTTTTTGAGAATTTCTTTGCACCAATCGGCACGAGCCTTTTTATATAAAAAAAAATATGCAAACTCCACCGCGCATAAATCTTTTTCACAGTTAAATGTTCATGTAAAATCTTCTGTAGTATACGCACAGTATCGATGTTTTCTTACACAACACCTTGTTTAAATTGGTCCGTGATCGAAAGACGGCTACAACTGGATTGACTAAATGAGGGATATATGGAGGTTTTATATATTCCACTAACACTAGACCACATTGTAATGAGTCAACTGCGAGCGTTTTCCTATCCAAGTTACCATCATTTGGATGAAGACCGAACCAAACCAAACCAAACCTATTTGGGAACTATTGCGATGTTTTCAGCAAAGACTATCGAATGTTAAATTAATGGAAAACATATTTAATTGAGGTAGCCGATACTTGATGGAAATTCATTTTAAATAAAAAACCAAGATTAATACCTAAATTTCCACTTAATTAAAACTTGTACTTATGACAATTGTTTCAACACACAGTGTCTTTTTCATAAACATAAAATTTTCATAACATAAAACCCAAAGGCAACGAACATAACAGAGAACACCTTGGAGTGGAGTGTGAACTCGTTCTTTCCAATTCAAACACATCACAAAAACACCCAGCGGCACACAGAATCAGAACTCTACCATTTGAAAAATTAAGAAAACATCAGATCAGTGAATTCCATACAGCAAAAAGGATTAACAAGAAAATCAAAGAAAACAATATTATCATGACTAGAGGGAACAAGGGTAAGTCCATTGTTGCGATATCTAGAGATAATTACATATTAAAAACTAATTATTTTTTAAAATCAGGGAAATTTCACAAAATGGATTCTGATCCAACGAATACCTTTCAAAAAAGAATTAAACAAATATTAAAAGATTCGTCAATTTTTAACGATTATGAAAAACAACAATTAGTAATTATGAATCCTCAAGGCCCAAAGTTATACTCGTTAATAAGATAATTATCCAATCAGACCGGTAGTTTCCTTTGTTACAGCTCCTTCAATTAAATTATCAAATAAGCTTATCAAAATCATTTTGCAATACACTAATTTTAAACCAAAATATGCCATTCTAAATACTTATGATTTCATCAATAAAATTAAAGATATTAATTTACCCAAAAAATCTAAATTAATTTCTTTCGATGTACAAAATTTATTCCCTAGTATACCACCATACGAAGTAATGAGATTAGTGGACAAATTAATAATTAAAAATAACGTTGATTCAATCATAAAACAAGAAATTTTAGACCTACTATCAATTACTTTGGATCAGAATTATTTTGAGTTTGATAAGAGATTTTATTTTTCGAAAGAAGGTTTGATAATGGGGAACCCTTTAAGTCCTTTACTGGCGGAAATTTGTATGGATAATTTAGAAGTTAAGATATGTCAACATTAGCTATTCAAATCATCACTTTACTGGTATAGATATGTTGATTACACTATAATTTGTTTTACGGGTACTGACAGAGAATTAAATCAATTCCTAACTTATATAAACTCTTTACATAAGAACATTCATTTTACAGTTGAAGAAGAACAAAACAACAATATTAACTTTTTAGATTTAACAGTTACAAGAAAAGAGAATAAACATGATTTTGCAATTTATCATAAGCCATCTCATACAGATTTAGTTATACATAACAAGTCTTGTCATCCTGATTATCAAAAAATAGCAGCATTTAATTCATTCATACACGGATTAATAAATACCCCAATGTCAATAGATAACTATAACAAATAATTGAATGTCATCAAACAGATCGCAGTGAATAATGGTTATGACCCAAACATTATAAATAAAATAATTAATAAAAAATGTTATAATAATACCATTAATTTAATATATCCGGTCAATAAAGTCAAGAACACCGCATAGAAAACAATTACATATACAGGAAAAGTCACCAAATTTCTAAACAGTTCTCAAAAACAAGCGATATAACTCTTGCATTCAGAACAAACCATAGTCTTGGACGCTTAATAAAAAACAATAAAAGTCAACCAAATAAACTTCATAAATCAGAAGTTTACTTAATTGAGTGCGGTTCTTGTCCTAAAGTCTATGTTGGACAAACAGGAAGATCCTTTTTCACCAGGCTTAATGAACATAAAATAAGTTATATTAAAGAACAGAATAATTCTCATTATGCCAATCACTTAATGTTAGAAAATCACACTTTCAACGATAATTTCAAAATGTTGCATAACGAAAATAAAGCTAAAAAACTAAATCTTTTAGAGAGCCTAGAAATTAATAAAAGAAAAAATTTGGGTATTTTACTTAATGATCAGGTAGACCTGAATGGTTCACCCTTGTTAAATATATTACTCTAGACATTGAGACGCGGGACTCCCACTATCATCATTTATGGTTTTATTAGATTAGTTTAGGTAGTAACTGCTTTTCTTACTGTTAGTTTAATTTAGTGTGTATTTGAAAAAGACACTGTATGTCGAAACAATTGTCATACGTACAAGTTTTAAATATAGTGGAAATTGAGATATTGATCTTGGTTTTTTTATTTATAATGGAAAACATGTATTTTTTCGAGAAAAGAGACCGTAATGATATTTTAAATTGGAAGGATGGTAATTCGTCATAATACGTTTCGTATGTTCCAAACAAACTAACTTCATAGAATTCTTTAATTAAAGCAAACCCTTCACCGATCAAAGTAGTTTTCGGCAAATGCCAGATCCCTACACTAAAGTATATCGCGCCTCTCTCGGAACTGACACCGTCAACGTGGGCTAAACCGACACAAAAGCATCCCGGCAATGTCTGGCCCATTATAAGATTGCTCCGTAAGTTTAAGACTTCGTAATTTACCTGAATGTTAACCCTATCGCTGTGGATTTTACCCTCAAAGTGCCTTTGATATGCCTTTCTGAAGATAAATTTATCTGCATCTGTTCCGGGCACTGCGAAGAAGCTTTTATTGTCAAAGCGGGAAAAAAGAATAAGTTCCTTAGTCGTTTTCTTTGAGCTTTTCGACGTCTCGTCTAAAAATTTTCGGTCGAAAATGAAATATGAAATGAAATTCTGAGAATTTTTATTAGTCTGAGGGGGTTTCAACTAGATATCTATAGAAACTCAATTCTTATTTGAACAAAAATGCCAACCTAAGATATAAACAGATTGCTTAAAAAGAGTTATAACTTTTTCCGTAATTAAAATAAATAGTTTTTAACTTTGTTGTTTATGCTTTGTTTATAATTTACAAATAGCTGAATATACCAAAGACTGTTTTAGTTTTTAAAGCTTCATCCAGAAGTTCTTCAGTTCGTACCCCATAAGTTGTTTCTTCTGGCATTGTAGTGTTAGATTTTCTTGGACTGCGTCCAATGAGACAGCAGTAGCTGAGTGTCGTCACACACCCAACCGTTGGGTGTGTGACTTATTTGGTTGTGTGTGTTGGGTGTGTGTTGTTGGGTGTGTGTTGGGGTGTGTGTCTCATTGGACGCAGTCCAAGAAAATCTAACACTACATATATACGCCATCCGACCTGAAGTCGGCGACAATATGGGTTGTTGGCTGTGCTCTTCAGATAAGAATTGAGAATGCCTAGTGTGACCTTGGCAAAACGTCTGCACGTTCCCAACAAACGGGACACAAATGATCGGATGTACTCCCGGACTAATAGTCTAGCATATATATATATATATATATATATATATATATATATATTTATATATATATATATATATATATATATATATATATATATATTTATATATATACATACAGGATGTCAGATAATTAATGGTACACAGCAAATCTGCAGATTTTTTGAAAAATATTGCATATATATATAATAGAATAATATTCAGCTCTACAGGCCTAGTGGTTCGTTCATTCTTCTTTTCCAATTTTCTCTGTCCATTCCTCCAGCCCATCTCCTACTTTCGTCAAATTATTTAGCACCTCATCCAGTCATTTCTTCCTCGGTCCGCCCTCTTCTTCTCCTTCCCCGCCTGGCCTCTCATCAGGATTCCCTTAACCCATCTCCCGCTGAACATCCTGGCTATGTGCCTCAGCCATCTAGCTCGCTCCGCTCTCATTACCTGAACAATGTTTGGTTTTTTGTACAGTTCTTCTATTTCTTTGTTGGTTCTTCTTCTAAATTCGTTCTGAACTTTAATTTCCTCCCAAAATTCTCCTTAATATTTTACGTTCCCAGATACATATTATATCTATATATATATATATATATATATATATATATATATATATATATATATATATATATATATATCTATATATATATATATATATATATATATATATATATATATATATATATATATATGTATATATATATATATATATATATATATATATATATATATATATATATATACATATACATATATATATATATATATATATATATATATATATATATATATATATATATATATATATATATATATATATATACATATATATATATATATATATATATATATATATATATATATATATATACTATATATATATATATATATACACACACTATGCCACTGTACTTGACATTTATCGATTATGAAAAAAGCATTTGATTCAATCTCAAAGCGAGCCATAAAGGATGCATTGCTTAATCAAGGTGTAGAGAAAGCCTATGTAAACCTACTAGGATCGATATATGATGAAGCTACAGCGACAGTGCACCTTGACGATCTTGAGGTGGGAATAAATATAGAGCGCGGCGTACGGCAGGGGGGCGCAATATCGCCTCTTCTTTTCTCAGCCTGCCTGGAAGAAGTGCTCTGTAAGCTGGATTGGAAACAAGATGGAATAAGGATTAATGGTGCGTACTTAAATCATCTTAGATTCGCAGATGATATCGTTTTTCTTTCACAAGACCCAGATGAGTTGCGAAGACACGTACAAGAATTGCAAAAGGCTGAGGAACCATTTGGCTTGAAAATAAGCCAGAAGAAGAGTCAGGTCATGTTCAATAAATTTGCTGAGGACAAAAGGATTTCTATTTTAGGAACGTTGGAAGTTGTGGATCACTAGATATATATCTTGGGCAAAGGGTTTCAATGGGAGGGGACACCGTCCGGGAGGTGGAACGACGCGTTAAATGTGGCTGGCAGGCATTGGGCAGGCTCAACATAGTGTTTAAGAGCAAACTACCACTTTGTCTGAAAAGAAAAGTATTTGATCGGTGTTTCCTACCCGCTATGACATACGGAAGTGAGACCTGGACACTCACATCACAGTCAGTTTCAAAAACATCGAGTAGCCCAGAGGGGAGT